>JAFVLL020011371.1:0-14838 GCA_021397915.2 Tor tambroides
CTTGGCTATTGATGCCCAAATAAATTATCTGGTCCAGTCAGGAACCTTTTTGGTGTCTTTATTTACTCCTTTGACTTTGTTTTGGAGTGTTACAAATGGAACCCCGACTGACAGGATTGTTTTTCTTCTTTTTATTTTTATATGGAATAAAAAAAGATGTCCGCATATTTTAGTAGGCCTATAACTTTTATACTTTGTCACGTATAGCACAGAGAGTGAGAACGAAAAATAATGTTTGATTCATGAAAGAATTTTTGACAGAACTATAAGACTATTATGGAAAAAATAAAGACAATAGAATCCTTTTTTTTCATAAAGAACAAACAAAATTGTAATTAGTAGATTTTTCAAAACGAATCAAACTAATAAAAAATAGTTTACATACCAAACTCGTTCATTCAAAACTACGCATTGCTTAAATAAAGTTTGAATAGCCTGCACTAGTTTAAAATCACAGTATAATATAATTTGTGTAAGCCTATGAAACACGCCTATATGTCTCGTAATTACAGTTTAATTTACTTTTAATACTAGCTTTAATGACAGCCCCAATTTGTGCATATGCATTAAAATCCAATACTGCGCATGCGCGTCAAACATCCACTACGTATTGGATCTGATCCAGTACGTCATCGTGCTACAGGCTGCAGCGAGGACAGTCTCGGAAATGCAGTAACTGGGCTTTTGGAGCCACCTAGGGGTTAACACTGTAACTGCACACGCTGTCCATAAAACGTTACTAAACTATGCTGTACAAAATTTAAACACACAACCATAATAAGAAACCCCTAAGGACTAAAATAATAAAAACTCAATCTCAAAGTGAGAGAAAATGCTTAATTATATCTTTATTTATATTATAAATAAAACCGAGTAAGTGGTGAGATGACCCATCAATATCAAAATGGCTATAGCGGTCTCGTGTCTGTGAATATGTGCATATGTGCATATAAGACAGAATGTTGAAGCAGTCTATTAGTCGTTGAGTCAATCCAAAATTAATACTTACGTTTACAAATACCGGTTACCGTCCAGTTCGCATAAAAGCTGCATTGAGGCTGCTTGAAGGCAGGTAAGACAGTATTACCCTGCCTCGCGCCTGAAAATACACTCCATGCCCGTAAACCCAACACTGTAGATCGAAAAACGTTTTTTAAAACCATTGTGATTATATATAGCAATCGCCTTTAATTTGTATATGCTCTTGCAGGACGCATTTGCCCCTTCAGTTCATGTAAGACGCCATCTTAAACCAGACATTAGTAATCTGCGCAGAAAATTCTTTGCGAGTTCAGGCAATCGAGTGACGAATGAATCGATGTAGCCTTGCATTGTGAACAATTGTTTATGTAAATACGTTTTGTTTTTCGCTTTGTGACCTAGAAAAAGAACAGAACAATGACTGTACAGTTTTATCATTATCTAATACTTTTATCTGACCTTCTGTCATTTTAAGGCCAGGACACCCCATACTTGTCCTTTTGGAGACTTTTACAGATTAAAAATAAAAAAATAAAAGTGTTTTTTTTTTTTAAGTAAGAAAGACTGCACTAATGTTTTATGGGGTCTCTGAGAGAATGATATAGAATTTTTCATGGAGGATATTTTCATGTGTATCAAAACGTGAATCAAAAAAGTGTTGACAAGATTAGGAACTATCAAAGAAACACTTTTAGTGAAAAGTATGTTTTTGAGCCAATAAAACGTGCCCTGGGCCTTCTCAGTCTCCAAGCAGCACATGTGGTTCAGCAGTACCTTCAAAAGCGTTTTTGTTGTGACAGAATCTGAGGTCCTTGTTAAAAATTAGTGTTTTCTAAGAGAAACTGAATAAAGGATTGCACTTGAAGCAACTTTTGTAAGCAGAGGATGGTGCATCTTTCAAGAGAACACTACAGTTTATGTGTGCGTGATGAATATTATCAGTAATCCAACTGAGTAATGAGATTATTAATGCACTTCTGTCTATCTCAGTAAGATCAGAAGTGCAGAAGAGGCTAAATTCATAGACAGCAGACACAAGAGGCAGAAGCCAAGACTTCAGGAAACAAAACTAGTGAAACACTCAATATATACAAACTAACACAAGTGTAATGGTTTTAATTATTTACTTAAATATGATAGCTCAAACGATGTGTCTTATAAGGGCATATCTTCATAAGCTGCCCTCTTGTGGTGTAGAATAGGCATTTTGCAATACATTAATTTGAATGTCACAAAATGCATGACATCACATCATCGTTATATCAAGATCTGAATTGTTCCTCTGCAGATCTGTACATAAGTTTCACTTGACCTTTAAACACAAGTCAAACCATCCTTCATTTAATGATATATTTTGATGTCACACATCTTTGGAAGGTTAACAAAGCTGTCTGGCATCTAATCTCATATGCCTTGATAACAATTTGGCATTAGGGATATGATTACAGTGGGGGGGAAAATTATTTGACCCTCTGCTGATTTTGTATGTTTGCCCACTGAGAAAGAAATGAACAGTCTATAATTTTAATAGTAGGTTTATTTGAACAGTGAGAGACAGAATAACAACAAAAATGAAAAAATGGTTTTTTTGAAACGGTTTTCAAAAAAGTTATAAATTGATTTGCATTTTAATGAGTCAAATAAGTATTTGATTCCCTATCAGTCAGCAAGATTTCTGGCTCCCAGGTGTCTTTTATACAGGTAAAGGGAGTGCTCCTAATCTCAGCATGTAATCTGTATAAAAGACACCTGTCCACAGAAGCAATCAGTCAATCAGATTCCAAACTCTCCACCATGGCCAAGACCAAAGAGCTGTCCAAGGATGTCAGGGACAAGATTGTAGACCTACACAAGGCTGGAATGGGCTACAAGACCATCGCCAAGCAGCTTGGTGAGAAGGAGACAACAGTTGGTGCGATTATTCGCAAATGGAAGAAACAAAATTACTCTCAGTCTCCCTTGGTCTGGGGCTCCATGCAAAATCTCGTGGAGTTTCAATGATCATGAGAACAGTGAGGAATCAGCCCAGAACTACACGGGAGGTGTACATTGTCAACTACATTTTCAACTACATTGACTCTTGTCAATGATCTCAAGGCAGTTGGGACCATAGTCACCAAGAAAACAATTGGTAACACACTACGCCGTGAAGGACTGAAATCCTGCAGCGCCCGCAAGGTCCCCCTGCTCAAGAAAGCACATGTACAGGCCCGTCTGAAGTTTGCCAATGATTCAGAGGAGAACTGGGTGAAAGTGTTGTGGTCAGATGAGACCAATCGAGCTTTTTAGCATCAACTCAACTTGCCGTGTTTGGAGGAGGAGAAATGCTGCCTATGACCCCAAGAACACCATCCCCACCGTCAAACATGGAGGTGGAAAGGTATGCTTTGGGGGTGTTTTTCTGCTAAGGGGACAGGACAACTGCACCGCATCAAAGGGCCGATGGATGGGGCCATGTACTGTCAGGGCCAGGGCATTGAAGCCAGCCAGGGCATTGAAAATGGGTCGTGGATGGGTATTCCAGCATGACAATGACCCAAAACACACGGCCAAGGCAAGAGTGGTTCAAGAAGAAGCACATTAAGGTCCTGGAGTGACCTAGCCAGTCTCCAGACCTTAATCCCATAGAAAATCTGTGGAGGGAGCTGAAGGTTGGAGTTGCCAAATGTCACCCTCGAAACCTTAATGACTTGGAGAGGATCTGCAAAGAGGAGTGGGACAAAATCCCTCCTGAGATGTGTGCAAACCTGGTGGCCAACTACAAGAAATGTCTGACCTCTGTGATTGCCAACAAGGGTTTTGCCACCAAGTACTAAGTCATGTTTTGCGAAGGGGTCAAATACTTATTTGACTCATTAAAATGCAAACCAATTTATAACTTTTCTTGAAATGCGTTTTTCTGGATTTTTGTTGTTGTTATTCTGTCCCTCACTGTTCAAACAAACCTACAATTAAAATTATAGACTGATCATGTCTTTGTCAGTGGGCAAATGTACAAAATCAGAAGGGGATCAAATAATCCCCCCCCCCCCACACACACACTGTATATAATGAAGATAGCAATAATGATGAATGTTTTTGGAAAACTTTCCCAAAGGGTCATTCCATGCAATGAGTGCCTCTTTTATTTTGAAAAGATGATTGTTAAAGATCTTAAGGCCTTCAATTTCTAATAAATTGTATTCAGTGGGACATAGCTGCCTTAAAACAGTAAAATGGTTCACATTTAGCTGTATGCTTTTTCACAAGAGGCTATGCAGATTATATGATAAGATTTTATTGCTGATATTTTTGTAAATATACAGTTTTTGTTAATCAATTGTTTAAAAATCATGGTAATAGTAACATTTTGAGATCCTTAACTGACAAACCTAAAATATCAAGTAAAAGAAAAGAGGAAATATGCTAAGATAATGACATTATGATACATACAAATATTTTATTGATAAAAAATAAATAACAAATTAACATTTTATTAAATAATAAAACATTTTATTTAATTAGTATTATAGATATATATAATAAATATAAAAATACCAGATTTAGTTTGATATTTTGTTTTTCCAAAAAAAAAAAAAAAATGGAAATAAATATGGACATTTCATATGTAAAGCACGGAGAAATGTGAAAAACAGGGATGGGACAGGCACAATACATCTTGAAAAAACAAAACATACAAAGTAATAAAGTTACTGAATGAATTTTTTTTTTCTGATGCTTCTATAGCTCATAGTAATAACGCCTAGAGTAAAAGTTTGCGTCTGCTATTCATTTATATAATTTTCATATTCATGATTGACACAATAGGCAACATTTTGTGTGGAATGACACCTGTACACTTATCCAACACTGGAAGCCCAGTGCTCTCTCTTTAGACAAAGCGTTTTTGTCATTGTCAACAATTTGACATTCACTGCCTGTAAGGGCTGAGCTGGAGAGAGACTGAGACCGTGTGAAGAGCGAAGGGGGCGGGGACAGTCTTCACCTTGTCTTCACAGCTCAGCTGTGTGCGTGCGGGGATCCGGACACACGCGTGCATCTCTGCATTACTCTCTTTAAATGAGGAATCCAGACAGTGTTAGGGAATGATCTCGGCGATTCATGCGTAATAATCTCTAACGGACGCATACACTTAGCATTCACCTCACAGGAAAGCATTCCTTTAATTTCTTTGGCAAGGTAATAAAATAAAATGGACAGCTCAGACAAGGTGAACAGGTCGGATGAAGAATTTGAATCACCCGAGGAAGAAGAGGTGGACCCGAGAATTCAGGTAGACTTCATTTGATATTTGTGTTTAAGGGCATGTCAATCTATCGAGTGAGATGAAAGGAGCGAGCGCTCCAAATGCACTCATTTACACATTGATTTAATTGGTTGGTTCATATCACATTTTGCTTATCGGTGACATTTCATGTTAATCCTTATATTGACTCCTTTATCCTGAAGGGAATTATTGATTAATTCGTCGCAACTTGCTTTTTATTGACGGCTCGTCTGCGGCACTGAGTGCACGGGTGCCCCAGTTCAGTGTTGCCAGATCTCAGTGGAAAAAACTAGCCACCTGCTCTGACAAAACAAACAATACGTCTGAAAGAAGCGAGCCTGGGTTTTTATCGCAGTGAAAATTCCCTTATTTAGTCTATGTCATGTTTTGTAGAGTAACTTACTTTAAAAATGCATAATTTGGATAACAAACGAGAAAAGCAAGAAACCGGAATGAAATAGCGAAAACGACAAATGCAATTACTGGTTGATTATGCTTCATTATAGGCTGCCTACTATAGATGTCAAGAACGAGCAATACCGGAAATAATAATAATAATAAATAATAATAATAAAGCGCAACTGGGGACTGTCCATTTAGAGACTTTATTGTTTAGCTGATTATAATAAGCGGACATGGCAACAGTGCATCAATTGTCGCCCTTTAGAGCCTTGCTGCTTGGAATTCTCCACGGGTCCCCCCGTATCAAAATATATGCATATGTAGCATTAACCCACTTGTCTCTTTCTCTTTGTGCTACTCATGTCTATGAGAAACAGAAATGAATCCCTCAGTGGAATGTGTCTCTATATCAGATTCCTGACTCTTGAGTTTTCTTTTATAGGGAGAGCTTGAGAAGCTGAATCAATCCACAGATGACATTAACAGATGTGAAACTGAGCTTGAGGTATGACCGCACAATCCTATATCCAAAAGTTTTTACCAAAAGACAAGAATTTTGTCAGTTTTAACTAGTCTTTTTCTAAAAGGAAAATGCCATATGCAAGCTTCTTATAATATAATATCAGATGGTAAATTGTTAATCTGTCACCTCTTTTACGTTTGGATTTTGAACCATGGCACACCACAGAACAAAATGTGTTATAATGTCAGGATTTTGCAATAGATCAAGTGTTCTCTGAGCACCATAAATGATTGGAACTTGTGTCTGGTGAAAGGAGAAATTTGTGCTTGACACACTGTAAATAGGAAACTTAAAAAAGGTGAAAGAATTCACATTTGAATAGTTTTAATTTTAAAATTAAGTGACAAGGAATATGATGTGTTATTTTGCTTTCATATCCTTTAAATTTTTCCCCATGCAGAGCATTTTTAGACACACTGTCTGCACGCAGAAAACAAGGACATGTTAAGACAAAAACACACTCAGCTGTTCAGGCTCAGTCATGTGGTCACTTTGGTCGCACTGAATTGTCCCAGTGCCACTGAGTTCATTGTTTGGGCATGTCCTAATGTAATAATTTAATAAGATGGCCTAGCTAGTCTGTAGTCTGATTGTGAGTCAAAACAGAGGCCGAAGGAGAAATACCCAACTGTTTGCTGATTTCTCTGGCAGTCCAGCTTTATTGTTTACTTGGCCTAAATAGGATTCTTATTGTGTCCTTCATATTAAAACATCAGCAAAACACAGTCTTCCACTCTGAACATATGAGCAAGTTGTTTTCTGTAGATGAAATGAATAAAGTAGCCTAGGATATATGTTAACTGTATGTGAAATTTAGTGAGACGAGGGACCCTGAGGTTTTTATTACCCAGGACTTCTCTAACCATCTTAAGACATCAAGGTAAGTTTCTAGGTTGTTTTACACACACACACACACAACAGTTAGGAAATGACAGTAGTTCATGCTGTAGAAATATTTATCTCTGCTTATGCAGAGTTTCATGAATCCAACTCTTCTGATTGTTCTGAGAATCCCATAATTGAGCTATTTGGCTGTCAACCAAATTAGTGTTGCTTTTGCGTCAGTGGCCATGTTACACTTCAAAGACTTAACTCTTGGTGTTTTATTTTTCCTGGAATGTTTGCCCGTTGCAAATAATCAATCTGTGTGTTTTGACGAATGGAGTTTAATCTCATTACTTTGCCTTGCGCAATAAATATAAAATAACAATTGAATTACCTTTATGAAAAAGCTTGTTTACAACGCAAGTGAAAAGCATATTTTCACAGATCTTCTTGCAAATCGGATTACAGATAAATTGATTTTACTCTCTTTTTATGTATAGTACTTTTATGTGCAAAACAGTTGACCCGAATGCCAGGACAAATTGAAAACTTTCCAGAATTCCAAGGGCATCAAGCATCTGTAATATCTTCACTGTGTAATTCTTAGTGTTTAATATGTATGTAGTTGCATAACATTTCTTGTTTCGCCAGTAACTCAACTTATTTCAGATGTTGTCAGCATAAATCAATATGGTACATTATATAAAGTTTGTTTGTGCCATCTCAACTCATCTCAACATATAAGTTCATTTCGGTAGACATGCATCACCAGCTATGTTTTGAATAAAATGTACACGAAATTGTATTAATGTTATAATTCTGATTGATACCAATAAGTAATGACCTCCTGTTTTGCCTGAATAAATTAAAAGTAAAACTATAAACATTTTTGCACAAAACTGTATCAAAATTATAATTCTGGCAGATACAAATAAGGCAAAAATTATATTTTTTACGGTCAATATTAAAATGATATATTAAAATAATATAAATATTTTAAATATATTTGTTTAAATTTAAGTGCTACAAATGAATTTAGTAATCATAACATTATAATACTACAGTATGAAAAATGGATATTAAAATTTGGATACTATTATTAAATTATGTTCTCAACGATTAACTCTAAGTGGGCATTAGATGATGTCAAACGTAACTTAATTGTAAAATAGGGAAAATGAACATGCTCAGTTATATATCCAATATTGACAGATATGATAAATAAAATAACATTAGCTAGTAACCGATATGGTACCGATATATTGTGCAATTTGTGCATCCCTGAACGTAACAATTTGATTGTTTATATTTGGTCCATCTCTAGGATGCCAGGCAGAAGTTTCGCTCTGTGCTGGTGGAAGCCACTCTAAAGTTAGACGAGCTGGTGAAGAAGATTGGGAAAGCAGTGGAGGAATCGAAACCCTACTGGGAGGCCCGGCGGGTGGCACGGCAGGTGAGGCCAAGAAAATCAAAACAAGAACCCGATATCATCTTCCTAAAGCCAACTTCTCCCACACAACGTCTGTTTTTAGTTGGCATGCCACTATTTCATCTGTGCTGTGTTTTCTTTTATCCCTCTCTGGAGATTGTTGTGCTATCATCTTGTCAGCTGCTATAAGCTGGATGGCACAGTAGCATTAACTCTAGATTTGTCACAGGTGGTTGGCTTCGTTCAGCGGGCATAAAACACTTTGCTGAGAGAGACTGAATGTTTAAATGCTCAAATCTCAGTTCTCTTTTTTTTCTAGAGCCTGCACTATTTTAAGAGCAGATTATCAGTTTATCTCGATTAGTGCCTTTGCAGCTGGGGTGTTGAAGAAAGCGGTGTAAAATGTCACATTTGCTTTGTCTTCCTAATAAAAGCAAAGTTCCTCAGATTTTTCTACAACACTTAGTGAACTTTGACTGAATCAGTTACAACGGGAGCACTGACCCGCTCTGAAACTGGGGCAAGGTAGTTTAGAGTGTTGTGTTTTTCACTCCATGAAGGAAGAATTATAAATGGCCTATTTAATTTCACTGACAAAGCACTGGATTTTTTTTTTTAGGCAGTTTCCTTGGTGGTGAAAGAGAGCGATGTGTCCTTAGAAGTTATTGTTTTCCTCAGGGACAAACTGCAGTGTTTTTATGGAAACAGCCCTGTCTGGGTTGTCAAGGTCCTTTATTATGAAAAATGTGGTGATGATTCATTTGAACTGGTTTAAACTGTCTTCATTCTGCTGAAGGAGGTGCTTTTATACTGACAGGTTATTCTAATTTGACTAACAAGACTAACATTTAAACGATAAATTAAACTCATTTTAACTCAAAGATGAGCACAAAGCTAAAAAACATGGACTAAAAGCCTCAAAATTCTCCTGATGTGATTTTATGGGGTTTCATATGTATAAAATAGATGTCAGGCTTTTCTATACTCTGCATGATCAGTCTCATGTCTCTCTCTTCTCTCCTCTGTAGTGTCTCTCTGCAGTGAACCTGACTGCAGTGGAGCTTTAACTGTTGCCTGTCTCTGCAGTTTGCCATGTCTTTCTTTCCCCCACCCCTGCACTGTCTCTCACTGACTGTCTCCCCCTAAATTTCCTCTAGTATATTTAGAAAAATATTTCCAATAACCATTTATGACCACTGTTGCCAGTTTTTGTCAAAAACATCAGTGGAAATCCCCCCAATTCAAATGATACCTTATTTAGAGCTAATTCTTTTTCTTCTGAGCTTGTTCTTGATTTATCATTTCCTTTTTTTTAGATGTTATACTGTGCTATGTTCAGAGAAACAGGTGGCTGTTTTAGACTACAGCGTATTGTAGATCTGATACATTCCAGTGTCTCCCTGAATAAAAAGCACGGTCTCATTTATAAGGGGTCAATTAGAGGTACCATGAAATTGTACTATAACTTTCAGAAGTTAAAACCTCTTGTTCAGAGGTTTAAACCGTTTGTTCATCAAGCTAGAGCTTGAGCTGAGGATATTTTACCATTTCCTATCTATCTGTGCTTTGATGTGTTTAGATTGGCCCACTTTAAAGTCTAGTTTACACTCATACAATTCTCAAGGGTCCATCAGAGTACTTTAAAAAAATTGCATGGATCACAGGGCCTCTGTAGTTGAAGCTGTCAGTATCTCTCGGCTTTGAAAGCAGTTGAAGACTCTTGAGTTTAGATGGAACCAGTGATGAAGTATAATGAATGCAGGAAAGCGTAACATCACCGTGTATGACTGGTCTGCTGATTCGAGGTTGAAAGATTTTTCAGCGCTGTTCTCATATTAATAATTCAGAACACATTTCTCATTAAGAGCTCTTCTAAATAATGCACACACACATTCCTTCTCATATACACTCATATATACATCAGTTTTTCAGCTTCTATGTAATGCTCTTCCAGGATGCTTGTAAAATGGAATTGTGAAGACTTTAGCATTATTATTCAAGAGCCTTGAAACTTTTTATAAAGGTGAATACTGAATAACATTTTTGAAGTTACATGATTTAGTATTTTGGTAGTATTAAAGGAATTTATTCACCCTTATGATGTTCCTAACCTGTATGATTTTCCTTCTACCGCAGAACGCAAAAGAAGATACTGTTTTGTCTGTAAAATAAAAGTCAATGGGGCCCAATGTTGTCTTGGACATTTACACTACTGGGTTTGGGAGGAAGTCTCTTTTGCTTACAAAGGCTGCATTAATTTGATTACAGTAAAAATGGTAATATTGTAAAAAAAAAAAAAAAGTAATTATTACAGTTTTAAATAACTGTTTTCTATTTTAATATATTTTAAAATTGAATTTTAAAAGCTGAATTTTAGCAACCATTACTCCAGTCCTCATCATCACATGATGATTTGGTGTTCAGGAAACATTTCTTATCAATTTTAGAAAAAAGTTGTGCTGTTTAATGTGTTGTAGAAACCACAAAACTTTTAAACAGGCTTTTTTTGCTCTTGTACTTTTGAGACTTCTGTATGTATATAACTTGCATAATGATTTGCTATCCTCGTGTTTGGCTAATCATTATATAACAACGCTGTAGAGTGTGGAAATGAGTACCAATGCTTATGCTGTAAACATTAGACTCTGTCTGCATATAACACCGAACTCCTCTGTTTAGAAGAGCCAGGGAAATCCTTTTGCTGTGATGTGTCCTCAGAGTGCACTTAAACACAGGGAAGGACCTTTATGCTGCCGATTTGACATATCAATAATGACTTCAATGGTCTCACTCAGCACTTCAGTTTGAGAACTGGGCATTGCTCAGATGGGCGGCACAGCTAAAACACCTGCAGCTATGTGCAAGTGCCATCGAACTCTCTTTAGAGTGCCAGTGCAGCATTTCTGCCTTCTCATAAAACTGAGTAGTTTAAATATAAATTCCTTCACTTTATGACTAGCTCAGATGCCCTAAATGTGACCTTGTGTTCTCCTAATCCCAGTATTATAGCAATGTTTGTGTTTTCTATGTATGGACGAGTAGGGATAGTATGGAAAAAAAAAAACCTTTGGTTCATTTGTTTAAAAAATGCTTGGTGTAAAGGATTTTATTAAATTTAGCTGGAGATATATATATATATATATATATATATATACATACACACACACACACACACAGAAGGTATCAGTACTAGTATCCTTTCTCTCCCCTAATTATCTTAAATCCTTATACAGCATCAAAAAGTCCTAGGCTTAAACCAGACCTTTAATTCACCTCCTAACCACAATGAGCCTTTCTTGGATGGTTCAGTCCCTCTTTGAACTCTAAGATTTAATCACTCTGAAAAGCTAGTTGCAACAGTGCAAAATTCAGTTCTCTGTTGCTCTGTTATGTGAGGAAAATCTGTTAGTCTGCTTTATTACATTTTGGCAGTCAAACATTGAGTCATATTGAGGCAGTGCAAAGAAACCCCTGATAATATTCTGCAATGTTTGGCTGTAAGTCAGGAGGGATGGTTGTAAATGCCTTTATTTCATCCGTGGCTACCTATCATCTTTCCCACTCTTTTCTGATTGATTGATTATTTTTCCTGTATCCATCTTCACATGGCATATGTGTTGGCAGGAAGTTAATAAACCAGAGTACTCAGAGGAATGAGGGTGAAAATTGTGTCCTTTTGCAGGAGTCCTCATGACCTCTGCTGGGGAATTGGGAATTGGAATGTATGTATGCTTGCTTGGTTGAATGTGTGCTTTCTTGGTGGTGAACTGTTATAATGGTGTCCACATGACACCAAAGCAGATTTATGGCAATCAGTTTATGAGTCGAAACCTCTCTGCTGCCTTCCGCCTTCAGTCAATAATCTTTAAACAATAAGTTGGTTCAGAACGGCTATATTTATCACAGCATTAAGCTATACTTGATTCCTTAATGACAAAGAATTTGGGGGTTTATTTTATGGGAAACCCTAATGTATTTTCAGCCCTAATTCAGTCCAAGGTTTATTTTCTACTGCAGAAACTTTTTGATAAGATAAACTTTGAAGTTTCACGTTTAAGCTTGAAGTCCCAGACCAGTGTGCATTGAAGCAATAAAAGCAATAGTCTTCAGTAGGATGATCTCCAGGTCAGAAAGAGTCAAAATGACCTTGTTTTTATGCCATGTGAAATGAGATAAAAGCATCACAAATGCCTTTAGTTTTATGTCAGAACCAGGACAATTGGTTAAGAACATCAAAACAGCATGTCAACTGGGTCACCCAAAATTGCCTCTGCATTATTTTTGGTCAGAATGTGGTTAAAGCTGGAGTCAGTAAAATCAGGAGTTTGAAAGAGGATAAAGCTTTGATTTAATAGTACTTTTTTAATAGTACATTTTCTGACCATTTAATTGCAGTAAAATTAATAATCAGCTTCTCTGTGTAAAAGCCAGATGAACTGAAATCACATTTAAAAAAAAAAAAAAAAAAAATTCAATAAAATTATTTTTTGCACCGCTTGTTAAATATTAGATATAGTGCATTTCAATGCCTCACTGTGTAGTGGAACTGATTTGAAGCAGTTAATATTAACACGCTACTCCTCAGGAAATAACTTTTGACCTCAGAGTGCCTTTGAGTATAATTTTAATGAATATTATACCCCTGCATGAACATGAAAGCTTCCAAAGTTCTTTACAGTGTATTGGCCATTTTTAAAGTCATATAGCTTGAGTATTGTCTTATATTTTATGTTGCTAAAATACACTTATTTCATTTCATTTAACAACTTACCACACCAGCCCTTCCATCCGTCTGTGTCCTTCACTGATTGGATTGGAGGTCTGTCCTGCCGTCTGCAGCGATCCCCTGCTGTCAGCATGGCAATGCGGCAGCATCACATCAACTTTGATGCCTGAGCTAAAAATAGCCTGTGTAGAGTGAAGAAGGGATGGAGGAAGAGGGAAAGAAAAAGTAAATGGATTGAGCTGTCTCAAATGAATGAAAGACAATGATAGGACAGATTGGAGGAAAGGTAGAGGATTATCCCTGCAATTACTGCATATCTGTGGGACAGCCATTTACAGTGTTTGATACTGTACATATTCAGTTTTCTGTGTCATAGCATTTAAGGCCTTATAGTACAGACGTGAATCACAGACATATCCAAACTCTTCAGTTTTATCATGAAAATCACCCTATTTGCTATGACTAGCCTGTATGACTTTCATCTTAAAACAATAAAACAAAATGTTAGGTAGAATATTCATCCTGCTCTTTTCCAATAGAATCAGTTTAATTTTGGTTTCAGATGGCACCACAATGTTTTATACATGTCTAAATATGTATGTATGGATAGAGAGAGATGGATGGATGGATAAATAGATGGATGTCATAGTAATATTCCACTTAAATGCAGAACATCAACCTTGTATGAATTACATTATGATTTTCTCTTTGATTTGAATTACATGATCTCTCTAACACTGTAAATCACTTCAAAGTGTAAAACTGCCTCTTTTCCACTGGTTGGAAAACTTATTTCCAACCAGTTTTGTTTGGCTAAGTAGGTTGAATCGGCAAAGGATTTCCGCATGCTTTTCTGTCAGTGGGAGTAACTTGGAGATTAAAGTTTAAAAGTGAAGGAATAGGAAAGGATTATGTTTGCACGGCTTTAGCATAGCTGGCTTTAATTCACCATAAAGGAAGTTCAAGGGTGGCTTTAATGTCACCATACAGGATGTTCTGTGCATGAGCAAAGTTTCTCTAGCACTGATTGCTTCATAGATTATCCACAATGTTGACTACTATTGTTTAAAATGGCATGTTAGGTCATAATACAGATTTTTATAAAAACTAATGGTTTATCTGTATCAGGGGTGTCAAACTCAGTTCCTGGAGGGCCAGAGCCCTGCAGAGTTTTGCTGCAACCCTAATTAAACACACCTGATCCAGCTAATCAAGTCCTTCAGGCTTATTTGAAAACTACATGGTTTGCGTGTTGGAGCAGGGTTGGAACTAAACTCTGCAGGGCTGCGACTCTCCAGGAACTGAGCTTGACACCCCTGATAGATAGATAGATTTATGTATTGTTCTAAATAAAATAAAAATACAAATATTTTTACATTATTATATTACATATATATAAAATATATATATATATATACATATATATATGTATGTGTGTGTGTATGTTTATATATTATAATATGTGTTTAATATATTTCAATATGATATATATATATATATATATATATATATATATATATAATATAGCTAGTAAATATTGCTGGTTACTACTGTTTGCATTCATCAGTAATTTGCTGCAAAGGATTTCTTATTATCCAGGCAGTGTTTTTGATGGAAGTGAGCATTGAGCCTCATGATCTCTAGCCAGCTGGTACTCTGAGCAGGGGGTTTACAATCTGCCAGCA
>JAFVLL020011371.1:14938-62300 GCA_021397915.2 Tor tambroides
CTTGTCTCGAGGACGTAGGAGGGGGTACAGTTGGCAGTTATCGCAGATCATTTCACACGTTTACAGCTTTTTGTCTTTCTGGACCCAGACTGTTGACAATGTGACAGACGGGGGTGAGAGACGTGATTGCTTTCTCATCAACCCTTTTGACATGCATTATTGGAAATCTGACATTTTTAAAGCACCATAGCTTGTTGCAAAAACCGTGTCTGTGCATTGGCAGAACGAGAATGTGACCTGCAACCTCAAAGGAAACGAAAGAGATCATGGTTGGTATTAAACCATCTGTAATAATTTTGGGTGATGCCAGACCTAAATGCAGTTTAAATTCTCTCGCCGACAGCAAGATGTACATATGCATACAATCTTGAATCCAATTCAAAGCTAGTAAATGGAATTCTCAGGAAGTATACATCAGCAAACAGAAAATTGTCATCAGTTACTCACTCACCCTCCTGTTGTTGCAAACATGACGTTTTTCTGTGGAACACAAAAGGAGATGCTGGACAGTCTCAGTCAGCATTCGCTTTCATTGTATTGAAAAAAAAAAATAGAAGTGAATGGTGACCAAGGCTGTTAGTCTCTAATAATAACATCATCTTTTGTGTTCCACTGAACTAGTAAAAACCATACAGGTTTGTAAAAACTAAATTAAATGAACAACAAACCTTCTTTTTTTGGTCAACCACCCGTTTAATAACAACAACATGCTGCTGATGAAATCCTGCTATATGAAGGATTACTCATACTGCTTTGCATTCATCAGACTGAATGGATGCAGTGTGGTCATCTTATGGCATTATACACACACCACAGTCATTAGAGAAGTGAAATATCATCCCTGCATGATTTAAACGCTCTGATCCACACAGTAGCAGAACATTTTAATATTTTATTAGATCTAAATATACTAACTGTCACTGCAGGCAAACTTGAGAACCTGGCAACCTCCGAGCACCGGCTGGCAGCTTGATGCAAGCCGTATCAGTTGCGCGTTTTTGCACAGGTTTTTTTTTTTTTTTTTTGATATTTGGATGTCTAAGATTTTTGGTGTGTAAAAACAAGTGACTAATGTTTCCATTTATAGTTCAAACGACAGCAGAGGGAATAGAGACAGGAGCACTGCAATGTGATCACAACCGAGTACACGGCGTACACTGACGAATGCTGTCAACCAACTACAAGTAAAACTGTAACAACTGTACAACTGTAACAGCGTATGTAAGAAAACAAAGCTCGCGCACTAATTAATACAACGAGCCTGCTCGAGTCATCTAGCATTTGCAAGCGAAACTTGCTTATTTTACTTTGTATTCTTGCTTATATTGTCTATATCAGAACACATTTTAAAAGACGACAATTTAATCGTTGCAAAAGCGCGTTTGATTAATTTCAAGCCTAAATGAAAGACCAGAAAGTCAGTGAGTTCACCGTGTCCCTTTAACGGACTGTGAAAATCTCCTCAGCCGACCGACGGGCCATTTAACAACTTACCAAAACCGCCGAGGGAATCCTCTGTCGTACACTAATTCCCACTCATTTCGGGCCGATTAAATGTTCAGCAGGGGTGCACCGACATTTACACTCCACCACGAAGCGGTTTGTTTCAAGCGAACTGGAGAAATTTCACGATTACCGACAGGGGTTTTGAGGGAAAAGCCTTCTTAGGACAACTGATCACATCTTTCCATAGCAGCACCACCTGACAACGGAAATGACGCACATGCTGTGAGTGACGGAGCGGCGCGGCCAATAGAAAATGTTGTTTGGTGTTCCCGCCCCCTTACGTGCGTTCTTGAGATTGGCATTCTTCGGTTAGTGTGGAATGATAACGTAAGCACTATGTAAATGAGCAGTAGAGTACTACTGCATAACTCCAGTAAAGTTTTGACAGATGTGCAGTTTTGTTAAAAAAAAAGGATGTATTACGATGGAAATCAATCGCCATAAACGGAATTAAGTAATAAAACCTGACTGTTATTAAGCAGTAGCTACTAACAAAACTTGATAGACACATTTATTCTTGAGTACTTGGAGAAAAAAAAGTTTATGTAGGCTATGTAAATTATTTAGATTAATCTGAAGAGTTTTACAATACATTTTCGTGCAAACTCTGGCTTCTTCCATTCCTCACGTTTGTTTTTACCTGTAATCACAATGTAGGTCAACAGCACTGATGAATATGCCTACTATATAATAATAATTACATAGATCAGTGGTCAACAGCTGCCAGACACAAAATAATGTATCAAATAATTATTATATGTTTTTATGTTAATGTTTTTACCAGAAAATACTTTCTACTTTCAAATTTCATGTATAATTCTTTTGTGAAATTTACTAGCAATTTATGAGTGAAAACTGTTTTGACACCAAAGTTTTTTTTTTCCAGTGTAGGATAGTTTCAGCTCCATCATAGTAATGTTTCTTTAAAATATATAAAGTGTATTTATATAATAAAGTTTTGAGATATGAGGGCATGTGGTTTTAAAGGTTATGAGTTATCATATGTCATAATTTTGCTAAAATAAAGAGAGTCAATAAATATATGTTGCATTTGTGTTAAGAACATTCTAGAAATAATGTTTAACTAATTTAATAGTGGAAATGTTGTTACTTTAAGAAACTGCAGATAAAGCTGTGGGACGTGTCTCAAGAATCAGTGCCAGGTGAAATAAACATGACACATAGATTACATGCAAGACTAAAGGGTAAATAGATAAATAATAATCTACCTCTGTTTATGCAAGTACAGCAAACCTCCGGGGTTTCTTGCATGTACAAGACCCTTGAGATCGTATCCAATTTTAGATCCCCCAAAACTAACCAGCTTCACCCACAACAGCAAGTTTCAATTCAGTGGGCTGGTGCAGAGCTGCATGTCAAACAGAGAGTGTTTTAAAGGGCAGTAACTGATTTAAGGCTGTGCTGTCTTCTTGTCTTGAATCAGCATGGCCTTTGCCTTAAACCACATGAAACACTTTTATAAGCCTGTGGCTAAACATTGGCCAACCCACGGTGCGTGGGGTGGAAACTGTGAATCATACTTTACTAGTGCCCGTGTCTGATAAAGAAGCAGTGGAATTTGAGAAAGACTGCAAGGACAATTTCTCGAGCACACACCTTACTATAATGTCTGGACTTAGCATTTATAGTCTGTCTCATTACCTCTATTTCTTTACTTTCCTTCAAATAACCATCTCTTGTTCTTGGAATAAGTGATATAATGGAGTAACAATGCATTTAAAACATAAAAAATGAGGTTTTTGCATCATTATTAAAATATTACTGTAGTTTTATCCTGCAAAATCAATTTAAAAATAATGTTGTGTTTTTTTGCACAATCTGTATAACATGGAGGCTTTTTGTGAACCTTCTGCCAGTTTCTCAAAATAGGATTATGTATTTTATTTCCACAGTACTTCCAAGAAATAACAAATCATTCACTTTTATAGCTTTACCTCAAAAGAGCACTGACGTCTGAGATGTGTCCAAATGATTGTATCCATGTCAATAAATGTGAAGCCGTCATTTTTAAAAAATTAAATACATAATTTATAATTCATTTCTAAATTAATATAATCTATAATTTTACAATTACTTTCATTTTAATATTATTTACAGATTTTCATGCAATTTCTGAGTGCAAATATTTTCAAAGGTTTTTTTTTTTTTGCAGTGTATGTGACATGACTTGAATGAAAATAAATAAATGTGTTTGTTTTTGTTGTTGTTGTTCTTAATAATAATCATGATGTCCTGGAAGATCAAGTGTCCCAGAAATGCAGCAGTGCACAGTCACATCATGTCAAAATATTTTGTGCTGTGGGAGGCAAAAAAGCACAGGTAATGAATATTAGAAGCTTTTTCCCATGGAGGCACAACTGTGACAGCAATTCATTCATAACTGTGTGGGTGAGAGATTCGTCTCCCACGACTATTCAAATGAACACAGGGGTTTTCAGTATTGCTTGTCTGGAAAAGTCATAACAAATCAAGTGCTTAAACAGCATGTGCCATAGAGAGACTTGGAGAGTTAGGGAAAAAATGCAACAACAGGAGTTTCTTTTCATAAAGTTTACATTCCCTTCACATAAAACCGCAGTCAGATTTAGGCCTATTACAAAATTCTGTGATGGGTGTTCAAAATGTTTAAATGTACACACTAAAACTGTAGCGTATCAAATGTTCACAAGCTTACGTTGAAGTGACTACTTCTTAGAGACTATTTCTATATTAATTTCCATAAAAAACATTACATTTGTGATAACCAAGTAAGCTTTCTGTTTCTAAGACGTCAACAATGCTGCATTATTCCATTGCGCCATCTAGTGTTCACAAAGAAGCACTAACCTATTGGATTTTGTGTAATTTCCGTATATGATGTACGAACGAAAGTAGGAATCTTTCTGTTTACCTCAAAGGAATATTTTAGCCAAAAACGAAAACTTCCTGCACATTTACTCACCTCAGGCTACCCAAGATGTAGATGAGTTTGTTTCTTTTTTGAAACAGATTTGAAACGTCGAAACATCTGATATAAACATCATAATAATCCACAAGTATTATCCTCTATCCATAACAGGTCTATTGCTCATCCAGTGAAAAAGCCGTCTTGTCTGAAACAAAATATGCACAACTCAAACACTGTTTATTAGCATTTATAATATGGACTCGGTTTAAAGTTAAAATGCCTTAGTTATGAATTAGTTTTTTTTTTTTTTTTTTTTTAAAAACAGCTTTTCACTTCAGGACATTAATTGATGGCATGTGTTGTGTGGATTACTTATGGATTATTGTGATGTTTTTATCAGCTGTTTTGACTCTCATTCTGACAGCACTCATTCATCCACTGGTGAGCAAGTGATGTAATGCTAAATTTCTCTGAAATTGTTCAAGCGAAGAAACAAACTCATCTACATGTCGGATGGCCTGAGGGTGAGCAAACCCATTTTTGTGTGAACTATTACTTTAACAAGAACATGTCATTTTAAAACAAACATGAACCTTTGGTATATTTGCCAGTCATTATTTGCAAAAAGATCTACTTTATTTCACATTCAAATCTATCTTAATATAACAATAAACCGACACAAATGAACATTCAGTACATTAACCTCAATAAATTAACCTCTATTATGGTTATGAAAAATAAACAATTTCATCCACCATACATATTGCATTGCTTTCTTTCCATGGAAGGTGGTTTTATGTATACATTGTCTCTTTACATAATGCAACAATGGCACACTCTAAGACATTTGAATTTCTTGAGCTTGAAATACCTGACTTTGTTGCACTCACATAAAGACAAAAACATATACAAACTAATTGTCTTGGGGCTTCCTGTAAACCAGTTTGAGGATCTGCACTAAATATTTACTGCAAGTGCACTTCGGTTTCATCCATTACCCTGTCTTAATCAGCACTTGTTGTGTGGATGCATATCCTGCACCTCTTGGTTGCACATCAAACAGATTTAAATGAATTCCATGTGCAAGGATTGTCCTCTTAGACAACTAAGACAGTCCAGAAAAGGCATGTTATTCTGTCCACTGATCTAAATGTCACAGAAGTGTCTGTGACATCAAAGCCTCGCAGACGTTTCTGTGAGGACTGATATCAAACCATCAGTAGGTCCAGACTAACTTAACGGAACGAATATGAAAAAGTGAATATGGTCCCACAGCAAGACGCATATTACATTTCTACACCTGCTATTTGCATTTCTCACATTCGTTGGGTGGCAGAAGACAAAAATTGTGTGAAATTCACAGAGAGACTTTCTTGTTGAGCTTAGCTGTCGTTCTAAATATGTACGGTTGTCACTGTAGCTCCAGACAAAAGGCCTCTTTGCTGAGTAAGACATTGTAGCACTTTATCCCGCTTAACAGCTCAGTCACTCTGCTCAGTCAAAGGGAACATCAAGTTTAAGTCACAGTCCATCCATCATGGCCAGGAGGTCATCACCCTTGCTGCTGGAACTGGGAGAGGGTTCTCCCATCTCTCCAAACTCCCCCATGATCTTAGCCAGCTCCGCATTGGTCTGTTTGTCCTGAAATGAGCCAATCAGAGGTGTATTGTTATTCCCATGGTCCTCTGGTAGTTTAAAGTTAACTTAAGACTCGAAATCTTTAGCTTGTCAAAAACCAATTAGACAAGCTGAGAGCTTCGTCTCAGTGTGGGTGGATCACTAGTAATCAGGCATTACAATGTTTTCTGAGGCCAAGGCTCAAACAGCATTGTGCTGAAACAACCTAAGTGTATAACTGTACAAGCAAACAAACATTAAGCCTTACCTTTGTTGCCTGGATATTAATAACTTCATAGGAAAGCTCATCTGGTCTTGATATCAAAGCTTCCCTGTGGGGATAATCTGTTTCAGTATTTGAAATCTCATGCAAAATGAACAGCATCCTTTTTACTGACATGTCTAGCTGCACTTTCTTCATACAGTGATGTTTGACTCACAAAACCTGTCAAGAACATGGCGGGTCACGTTTTACTCCACAATAAACAGTAAGCAATTATATTTTGCATAAAGAAAATGTTTTAAAAGCCTATTTTTATATATACATACACTACATCTATATACTGTTGGTCAAAAGTTTGGAATAATTCAGATTTTTAAAATCATAGAATGTTTTTTTTTTTTAAACATTTCTCTTATTCTGTCCATGTATGCATTTATTTGATCAATAATACAGAAAATATAAAATAAAATCTTAATTTGCAAAATATTATTACAATTTAAAATAAGTGTTTTCTATTTTAATATATTTTACAACGCAGAATTTTCAGCAGCCATTACTCCAGTGTCACATGATCCTTCAGAAATCATTTTAATATGCTGATTTGCCACTCAAAAAACATTTCTTATTATTATCAATGTTGAACACAGCTGTGTTGCTTAATATTTTTGTGGAAACGGTGATACATTTAGGATAATTTAATGCATCCTTGATGGAAAAAAAGTATTAATTTGTTAAAAAAAAGAAATTTTACCCAAACGATAATATATACATTGCTAAAACCATTTAATTAAAAAAACAAAACCAAAAAAAAACACTATTACAGTTATCAGAATCTAATGATAATCATTACTGAGAATAAGAATATAAAAAAAAAAAAAATGTCTAGACATTTTACACAAATGGCATAATTTTGCTTTTATTTTGGGGTGAAATACCACTCTTTGTTTCAGTGAGATGCAACCTTAAATCTATTAGTGACATCTAGTCAGATTCCATTTGAATCAAAACTCAAAAAAAGACTCACTCTTCTTCCTCGTCGGTTGCAAAAAGGTTCACACGGAAGCCAGAGTCAGTGTTAGCTGATTTCTGCACCTCCAGACCTCCCATTAGTCTAGCAAGCAGGTTCAGCTCTTCTTTTGCCAAAGGATTCGGAGTTGTGTTGACCTTCAGAAGGGTATAAATTTGGTCAAATTAGCATTAGCATTACACATTTTCATCATTTTTTTCAACCATAAGTTTTTATGATCTATTTAATAAACCAACATTCCAAAATATTTTGAAAGAGACCTGCATATATGAGAAGGATACAGTTTATCAATGTCAACAATTTTTTTTTAAAGAATATAAACAAACAAAATTATAAGCAATTCATAATCCAACCTTGGTGTGCTGTGAGGAGTTTTTGGAGGTTCCAGACATGTGTGTCTCAACAGGGCGGCTCACACTGTACCTGAAAGAACAAACAGGACAATTGTACAGTTGATGCTCCAGTGAAAGGCTACCGGTCTCAGGTTTACAGCTAAATTATTCACATATCAATTAGAGATGGCGCTTTGCAACAGATAAAACTTAACATGTGATGAATTACACCCCTGTATCTGAAGATACACAGAAGGTGTGAGTCATATGATTCCACTACTGAATATTAGTAGAAGTGAGTATTATTAAAAGGTGGTTGATGCTCACATGTTTGTGCCCAGTTTGATGACTCGATCACCATACATTTCAAAAGAACCCTCACGGAGAGCGCCGCTGTAATTGCCACCGTCACAGAACTGCATCCTTCTCACCTCCTCACCACTACAGCTAAACATTCTGGGAATTTAACAGAGTCATGAAAAAGGAATTAATAAATCATAAATAAATCAAATGAACCATTTTACAGCCTTTCTAGGAAGAAATTATTTAATACTTTTAGATTAAAATAACTGCTTCTGTCACAGTCTAAACACAGACCCTGCTATATTTAGACAATGTCCAAGTCTCTTGATAATGCAATTAACTATAAACCCTTACTGTCAGACTCTGTCAGTTCTAAATGAAGGAGGTGATTTCGGAGCAAACATGAATTTAGAGCCTATTTATTTACAATGTTCAAATCAAATCCTGCTGTTCTCAGCCATTTAAATGCTCTAAATGAGGTTTTTTCTGTGTTAACTCTAGGAATACTAGCAGAATCCTACACTGCCAACCTTATGAGTCCTGGGGTGTGTGTCCCATATGGAACAGGGCCTGATGTGGGAAGGACAAATCGCCCATTGGAGTTTTGTACTTTGTCTTTCAGGAAAATTGATACCTAAAAAAACAAGTTTCATATCATATTTAAATATATGGCTCTTCTGCACACTCATAAACATGACCAATACTTTTGGACTTTATATTTACGTATTGGATTTTTGAGTATTCCATATTAATGTACATATATCAAAATAGAGAAAAGACTTACTCTTATATGCATATCTTGAAAGAAGATGAGGAGCGTTTGTCTAATTAGTTGAAACTCTCCACCAGATAAAGGTGTATATATCTAGGAGTTACAAGCAAAAGACACTTTCAGAGCTGAAAATTCTATAATAATATTCACTTTAATATTAAATAATAACATTATATATTATTATTAAATATCCAACAATGGAAAATAAATAATAATAATAATAATAATAATATTAATATGAAATAATATTACATTAACATGAAAAAAACTGTTAATTATATTAAATAATTGAAAATAAACTGAGTTATAGCGTCTTTACACAGAAGTTGAATAGAACTGGCTACCTCTATGAGTTGTTTGTTTGTTTCATCCACTTGGCTGAGGATTGAGGGAGTGTCTTTCACAAAGTCCCTGATGGCATCCATATGGTTAAAGGACACAAGGAGGATGTCTTTAGGGCGAGGACACAGCAGGACTTGATACTTGAATGCCATGGTCATCAAATCATAGAGCTGTGGAAAAGCACAATATGAGCTGATAAAGCAGCCATTACATATTTTATCATATTACACACCAGAGGGAGCCATTCAACACTATTTTGCTTATTATGATGCAATAATATTTAAAGAGAATTTTAATGCAAAGATACAATAATACAATAATATTGGTGAACAGATGTTACTATATAGCTTTGGCACATTTCAAATGTAAAAAAGCTGATCTGTTTGCTACGAATACATTTTTGCTACGAATACAGGTATTTGTAGAAGGTTCTCACTAGAAAAATGTGCACTAAAAGACGCAAAAGCAAACAATTCATTCAAAAAAATGACAATTCCTCTTTGACTTTAGTCTTCACCTTGTCCATACTAGCTTGGTTGAGTCTCATGATGGAGGCGTGAGCCAGTCGGTCGAACACCGTCCTCAGGGCCTTCTTGGAGTACAGCTCCTGTGGTTTGAACAGCTCCTCCAGGAACTTCTTATTGAACATGGTGGTAATGATATCATTCATAACTATCACAACACAAACACACAGAGAGAGTTGCAGTGAGTCAAAAACAATCCTGTGCAAATATGAAGCTGAAAACCAAGCAAGCAGAATGCAGTCTGTACTGTAGAAAGCTGTTTTGCCAAGAAAGATAGATAAACAAAAATGCCATAAATCAAAATGTAGTTAAAAACCAAGCTTTATTGTCTTGGCAGATGTTTTCACAATGAAGCGGGCTGAAAACTGTCATCAAATGTTGACTGAGGAAAACACAAGTGCTAGAAACATATGGAGGATTTTATTTATATTTCAGTACTAAAAAATAACCTTATAAGATTTTTAAATCTTTGGGGTTCTTAATCTACAATAGTATTTTTTTGTCGTCACGCAAAAACATTCAAAATATGAAACTACAATTAAAATAGCACAGAAACCCCATCTCCCTCTACACAGCGAGTGCCTATGAGAGCTGGCATGTGCACACGCATGCTACTTTGCTCTACGGCCAGCAGCAAAGCAAGCAGAATGTTAACAATACCTCTTTTTCTGTCCTCCTCTAGCCAATCTGCTACAGTGGCTACAAAGATTGCAAATCAAAAAGGACATATTTAAAATGTTCCTTGGAGGAAGTTACAACTAAAGAGCAGGTACAGCACAAGCTACGTGTAAATACATCACATCTGCAAGCAACAAGCAACTTATTCTGTGTTTTGCCCCCTGTGGCATCTGATACCAAAGTGTGATGTCAGCACAACTGCAAAGTTAAGTTTATTATAGAATATTACAGAATGCAAAAAAGACACAGGAAGCCCTGATACAGGAACGCATATTAGACAGGAAACCATGATACTGACAAGCTGTTGAGCAAATGTAATTGAGCTACAGTGTTGCCTTCAACAGAGGTGAATACATGCAGTCCATCTGACATGCCAGTTTTTATAAACTACAAGGTGTGAACGTACTGACAGCCTCCACAGTCAAAAATTTTTTGGGAATGTTCTTGATTTTTAAATATTAATATACAGTGGCCTCAAAATATTTGGATATCTATATCTATTGCATTTTGACACTACACTTTTTTTTTTTTTTAACAGTGTTTTTTTACACTTGAATTTTGAAGTTCAACTGCATTGGTTTGTGTTTTAGGGTTAACGTAAAATTAGTGGATAATGTCTGGCCGAAAATTACCAATATTTTTTTTTTTCTTTTTCTGTGTATTTTGAATAACATTATTATTTAAAGCAGGGATCACCACATTCGGTCCTGGAGGGCTGGTGTCCTGCAGAGTTTAGCTCCAACTTGCCTCAAAACACCTGCCTTGAAGTTTCAAGTATACCAAGCAAGACCTTGATTAGCTGGTTCAGGTGTGTTTGATTAGGGTTGGAGCTAAACTCTGCAGGACACCGGCCCTCCAGGAACAAGTTTGGTGACCCCTGCTTTAAAGCCACAAAATACTTTTTGTAAAATGTCTGTTAGAAAAGTGTGCTAGTGCTATATTTGTAACGTATTATATTTGATTTCCAATGCAATGACACTCACATTTCTAGGGGTCCACTATAAGTTTCCATGGGCAATCTATCACATAATTAAAATGGTTTTGCTTATTTAAGGCAAGACACCTCAGGTGAACAGGGTAAAAGAAAAAACTAATAAATTTCACCATACTTCCCCAGTTGACTTTATTATTAAATTAAAAATCCACTAATTTGCATAAATTTCCAGAACAGAAATCTGAACACGGGATAAACCTAGATTCAAAATTCTGTATGTAACTACAGAGATTTCTGGCTCAGTGCATGAGAAAAAAAACCCCCTCAATTTGAGAAAACGGTCTTTATAAATACGCATTGTGATTTACAGATAAAGTGCAATAAAATAAAAACACTTAAAAGTGTTTTTAGATTCCAGTTTTCCTTCCACTTGTCTGAAACGACACATTATGAAAAGCAAAAAATAGCCCAAAAACTCAAAATTGACAGAATGTTTCTGTATGTTGTGTACGGCCTTACATAATGTTATCTACAAAAATGACATGTTTCCTGCATAAGGCTGTAACTGAACTGGGCCACTGGATCACTGTATTCAAATACACAGGCTAACTGGCTAATTACGCACAGCAATAGCAGATAATCCAACAGCTTCTTCAGAAAGATCTTAACCCATGAACATAAATACAACGTTTATATGACTTGCTTCATCAACTCCGTGGCATATTGGCTGCCATCTACCTTTCTTCGCTTTATCTGCTGGGATATTCTGAGCCCGCAGGCGCTGATCCAGGATGTAGAGCATTTCTCCACCCAGATTAATGAAGAGCAGAGGCAGCGTTCGCGTCGACATCCTCTTTGGAGATGGATGAAGAGCAGCTAGTGTCGGTAAGCAACCACAGGTTGTCACTAAAAAGACGCGAGCTGCGCGCTCTGAAGATCCTACAGAATAAATAAGCGTCTGTAAGCCCTCTCTCGGTTGCCAGGTCACCGCCAACAACAGCCAATCAGAGGCGCTCGTACTGGTGCGCGCCGATGACGTAATACGTCTTGCCATGAAAATCAGGCAACACAATTTTTTGTAAGTTTATATATTTTATGCGTTGATGTGAAAGTAGCCATATGATTTGTATGGTAGTTTGTGAAACAAAACAAAAACAGTAATCAGTAAATAGCGTAAAAATGATGTTGTTTTATTTAATATGATTAGGTGTGTGATTAATTCTACTGTAGGCTACTGTATTTGGGTGATTATTAAATATGACACACAGCTCCTGTATAGTAACATATTAATGCTGCAGGCTGGCACATTTTGAGCATTACAGTAAAATTGTCAGCACATACAATGTATAAATGAATACTGCAAGAATTTACACAAATTCAAGACTTTTAAACTGCAATAATGTATCACTCTTTGTTGACTAAGTAGCCTAAACAGAATGTATGTTTATGAATTCTATCCTGGTTTTAATTCTCCTGTCTTTAATAATGAAGAGAATATTAATAAATGACGTGTTGATTTCAGTGAATTTAAATGCTTTTAAAAAATTATCTTAAGACTGAAACAGTTATTAGTAAAGACAGTAACTAGGTCTCTCCATTCCTGATACGAATTTCTCTGGCCATTCGACATGTTTCAAATATTCCACAGCAACAGGTCATCAAAGCATCATTGCATATTGTGCCCTGCAGGGAAAAAAGAGAATAGCACTGTGTAATATGTACAAAACAAGTGGAAACATACATAAATGCATGGATAATAATCCTTAAATATGCAGTATGGGAAATCCAATCCTTAATTTGTAGTATACATTACCTGTATTCCATAGGTTAGTCGCATGTGTGTCCTCATCGCAGCAGTTCCTCCAGGTACACATGCTAGACATACATTCTCACCGTACTTGTTTGCTGTGTAACAGCTGAGAGCTATCGGACAGATACAGCCAAGAGCACCTAGACAATGGAAAAATGCAGAAAATTGCTCAGAGATCATGCATTTTATGTTTACAGTGTGCCACTGATAAAAGCTGTAAACTGACTAACGTTATGAGTCCTCCTTGGCTAAATATTAAACTACAGCTAAAATATGCCAGTGAAATGGTATCTTTGAAGTTCTGGTTGCATGTACTTCAGAAGATTTGCTGACTGCTCTCAGAACTTACAGACAAGTAGGTCACTGCAGCAAGAACAAAGACCGGTGCTCCACTCTCCAGTCTGCACATTTGTACCGTAAGATCCAGCACCGGGCTGAGTGATGACTGGGTTTGACATCAGTCAAAATAAGCAGTACAGCAAAGATGAGAAAATGGCTGGAGAGGTTTTCTTCCTAGAAGAGTGACAAATGCATATCTATCAATTGTTATACAAAAATAACACTTACTAATTACCTTAAACCTCCACTTTAGAAAGAAAAAGATTAATTTCATAATATTTTCCATTCCAAAGGAACACAAAATGAAAATTCGGTCATAATTTACTCTCCATTGTATTCCAATTTTGTATTAAGTTATTTTATTTGTATAAACAAAATCTGTTTACACAAATCCTTCAGTGTCCATACAATGAAAGTCAGTGGCGTCCAATATTATTTTCGACCCCACTGACTGTTAGTCTATGGGCAAAAACAGTTGAAACACTGTTCGAACTATCTTCTTTTGTGTTCTACTGTAAAAAGAAAACCACTCAGGTTTGGAACCTCATGAACATTAGTAAATAACACAATTTTGAGTGAACTATACCTTTAAATTGTTTTACAGAATATTTTACATCCCCATACACATTTTGATGTGTAAAAATAGTTCTCGTCTATGGAAAACAAACAAAAAAATCTGAACCAGATCTACTTACACTTATTTTAACAGATATTTATAGTCTATATCCCACTAACGTATAATAACTGATTAACACTAATAATAACGCAATGTAAGAAATTGAGATTAAGGCTATTTTATACTATGTTAAAAAGTGGCATAATATAAAATAGTAGACTACAAAAAAGTACCTCGTGTTCTTCTGAGCCTCTTGATCTGGGGCTTGCAGCTGAAAAGGAAGTTGAGACACACACCAACACACCGCGTTTGCTAGTCTCGTATGCAACGTTTCCGATTTACGCATATAAGCTTCACACAAAGCACATCACAAAAGGGGAGGTCTGAGTTGTAATAGGAAATGTGATCTACCAGAATTCTTAACAATCAATATATAATCTCACATGAGTAAAGAATTGATAGTTTGACCTCAGATCATTCACCTGATTGTCACGCATTTCTTGTAAAATTCAGGGTTCAGGGAACTGAGAGCAACCAAACCATTTGCACTAGCCTCACAGCCACAATGCATCAGTCTTGCATATGACACAGGTCTTCATCAGCTGCCAATACAAAACTCCTGAGTGAGCGAAACTAATGTCATCAAAAGATTTCTGTGAAGTTATTCTGATATAATTATCAGTGTTCAGTGTTTTGAGGAATTTTTACACAATTTCAATTCTCTGTATGTATGTGCTGTACATGTGGCAGAAATGAAAATAAAGCAGACTTTGACTTTTGACTGACTTTGAGAGATGACCAAACAATGAATTTTAAGATCTTTTATTTGGTGCAGCTAAAAAACAATTCAGAGAAATAAGTGATTTACCATTGAAAGGGAATATAAATGACAACATGCAGATAATTTGATGTGGATCGTGATGTTTCTGTGTAGTTTTTCTTTGAATGTGACATCAAAAGAGGATGTATCAGATTGTTCTTCTGGACTTGTCAGCACACGAGTCTTGTCAGCTGTCTGAACATCACTATGCCACAGTTCCTTGTGGTTCTGTAGAGGATGTTGGCTCCTTTCCCTTAGCCTCTGCTGCTCTCTGTTTCTCTCTCTGCTCTGCTTTTTGTTTCTGGACTTCTTGAAAGACCTGAAAGGAAGAAAATACTATGTAAACAACAGCTGAAACACAAACCATGAAATCGACAAAAAACAAAACAAAACACTGGGACAATATGACTGAGCTGAGAATGTTACCTTATTGCAGAAGGCCTTTTTGGCCAGCCAACGTCGGGTGACCCGTCGATAGTATTCAGGCGGGAACGTGTATGTGATTCCAAGCTCTTGACACACCTTCTCGAAGGACTCATAACGGGTCCTTCTCAGAAACTTCAGCTTTTTCTTCCTGCTGTCGATGGCCATGAGCATCAATCTTTTGTTGGCTTTATCCTAATGGGATGTAACAAGAGGTTTTGATGCTCTTGTACACTAATTTGTCTCTCTGAAATTAAAATTCCATCATCATTTATTCACCCTCATGTTGTTCCAAATCTATAAGACTGAAAGCCCACACAACCAAAACTCTGACGCATTAAAAAGTACAAAAAGTAATCCACTGTAAAAGTAATCATATGAATCAAGCAGTTTAGTGCAAGTCTTCTGAAGAGACATGATTGTTTTTCCACAGAATTTTAATGGATGGATATATATATATATGATGAGAGAATATTAAAAATCTCTTTATTTGCATTCCGAAGATGAACAAAAGTGGTTTGGAACAACATGAGGGTGAGTAAATTATTTTGGGGTGAACTATCCCTTTAAATAGCAGGGCTAGGAATAGAAAACTATGCTTTATGACATGAATGTGTTTACAGTTATTCATATAAACTAGCATATATAATTATTTATACACTTAACACTTACACATAATAAGAAATAAAGTGACATCAGCATACAAACGATTCTAAAGCTTTTCCCGCAACTGACTTCCTTATTTCAGTTATTTTTGCAATAACGTTTTACCAACCCATCTAAAGTTAATATTTGGGGGAGGTATGAAGTAATTTCCTCTCAAGTTCAGTTTTTCAAGCAGAGTAGTCACAGAGGCAGTTTATCACAATAACTATGATCATTTTTACTAAAGAAAGATGACCAGAAAGAGATGACTAGAATAGACGTCTAAATTGTTTGTCCTCATTTTTAACAATATATAAAATGCTTTTTTTTCTGAAATGTTTTATTTAAAAAATGTTTGTGTGTGTAATAAGTGTCAAAATACTTTTTGGGCTCACTGTACACTATCGATCATTCTTAAAAAATGTTTTTTAAAGAAGTCTCTTATCCTCAACAAGGCTGCATTTATTTGATCAAAAATATAATAAAACTAGTGCTGTCAAACGATTAATCGCATCCAAAATAAAAGTTTTTGTTTACATAATATATGTGTGTGTACTGTGTATATTTATTATGTATACATAAATACACACACATGCATGTATATATTTAAGAAAAATGTAACATTTATACATTAAATATATTTATATAAGATAGAAATTATATGAATATAAATACATACATGTAAATATTTTCAAAACATATGCTGTATATATGTGTCTTTATATATACATAATAAATATACACAGTACACACACATATATTATGTAAACAAAAACTTTTATTTTGGATGCGATTAATCGCGATCAATCGTTTGACAGCACTAAATAACACAGATTTTTTTTGAGAAATATTATTACAATTTTAAATAATTGTTCTATTTTAATACATTTTAAAATGTAATTTATTTCTCTGATGGCAAAGCTGATTTTCAGCAGCCATTACTTCAGTCTTCAGTGTCACTTTTTCCTACAGAAATAATTCTAATATGCTGATTTGGTGCTCAAGAAACATCTACTATTATTATTATTAATGTTGGAAAGAGTGGTGCTGATTAGTATTTTTATGGAAATTGTGATACACTTTTTTCAGGATTCTTTGATGAATAGAAAGTTCAAAAGAACAGCATTTAACAGTCTTTACTGTCCCTTTTGATCAATTTAATGTGTCTTTGCTGAATAAAACTATTAATTTATCAAAATAATAACGATTTGGAACAATAGTGTATATGCTTCAATTACTATTGAACACATGAGCGTATGCACAGGATATCCTGTTTCTCTGTGGGTGTTAATCAAGTGGAGTGGGAAAAAAAGTTCTGACACCTTTACTAAAGGCCGAAAAAAAGTCACGCTACTGAAGAGTTGTGTTTACCTTGGGGTGCTTGTGCAAGTGCTCCTGGAAGTTGCGAATACGTGCTGTCAAAATCGCCACTGTAACGCAAACAAGGACATTGCGGCATGATTGAGTCAAGTTCTGAGATTCCAGTATGGTTAAAGCAGTGACTTTGTCAACTGTTAAAAAAAAAAAAAAAAAAAAAAAGAGAACTTGCCCTTGACTTCTGTTGAGCTGCGGTCGTTCTCATCCCTTCGAACCTTGGCAATGAGCTGTTCCTCTTTCAAGCGCAGTTTTTCACTCTAAGGAAAGACATTATTACAGATAATTAAAATATGATTTAACATCATCTTTTTACAGTTCCTAAGTCAATTGTGACTTAGAAAATAAAAAGCTACCATAAATGCACCGCAGCTGAGGTTCTTCCACCTTATTTTGAATTAAGAAAATATTAAATAAAGAATCAAAAGGAAACGAAAACCCGTACATGATTCGCAAGCTCCAGCGTAAGCAGTTTCTTCACCACATCGTCCACCCTGCAAAGATATGACATAATACTGCTACCGTTCTGCATTCAAGCACATAAAGGAAGTCTGAAGAAATCATGTACTTCCTAATCCCAAATATACAATCATAGTGTTTACACAAGGATGAGTGGGTCAATGCAAAAACATACGATTGTGCAAGTGGGACAGATGCATATTCATGCTTCAGCATGGATGGATGAAGATCCTGAAGCTGACTTGGAAATTCTAGGAAGAAAATAAAGCAAGGAGCCAATGAGTCCTATCAAAAATTGATATCAGACAGGCAGGCGAACAAACTGACTGTATGTAGAGATTTAATTTTTTTCTCTTACCTTGTTTCTTTCTAGAGGGCCGAGCATACTGCCTCACTGGTTGGTTTAGGAGGGTTTCATCACCTGAAACAAACAGTAAAGTCAATATATATATATATATATTGCCTGAGGAACTTTAAAATTGCTTAGGAGAAAATAATAATGCAGTGCAGTCCTAAGAATCAAGGAGGAGAATGTTGTTTTTATTTGGAGTCTGTTTGTATCATTGCATGTCTGCTTTAATAATTATAATTATTAATGATGCAGAACCCTTTAATAAGGAGGTGTTTGATGGTGTATTTAATAATCCAAAAGTTTCACAAGTCACTCTCCTCTGCAGCTCAAGACTATTTAATACACGTCAATAGTGACAAAGTGATATCAAGGGTGGGGGTGATTTGGTTGGCCACATCCTTCCCGCACACCCACTCAAGGAAAAAAAAAACGTCTGTGAGACTGTCATGATTAAAAAAAAAGAAAAAAGTTATAATCATCATAGCCAGGTAAAACAGGACAAACTTGTAAAATTTTCTTATACCATTTATTACTTTTGCACTGTCATATCATGTTACTAGAAAATGACAAGCACTGGATTCCAACATAACACCCAGTTTTACTATATAATTTAAGCAGTTGCTCAAATTTCAAATGCCTACAAAAAATCTGTTTCAGACAATTACTGACCAACCCATGAAGAAAAAGGGCTCTATTTAGAGTTTGTCAGCTTTAGTGGTTTACAAGTAAACTTAGGATAGCGTATAGTGTAGTGTGTATCTGTAACTGATCTCAGCCTCTTTACCCCCCCAATGGTTAAATGGTAGTATTGCAGCCAGAGATGCATTTAGCACATGAAATGATGTCATGTTTTGTTAGTAGAGATGAATACGAATATGTAATCGAAACCTTTTCATGTGCCTGTTCTTTGGACTTTACTTGTAAAACTTTACATATGACTTCATTCAGTCACTTATATTACACTTGTAAATGGCACTATTATAGTTAGTCATCAGTATTATTTTTATTATCACTATTATAACGTTTTCATGTAATTGTTTTAGATATATTTTTTAAACAGATACACTGACTGAATAAATAAAGTTTAAATTTGTGTTTTTAACTAATAGCTGACTGAATAAATAAAGTTTAAATTTGTGTTTTTAACTAATAGCTGACCTAAAATGACCATTTACTCATCCTCATGTCACTCAAAACCTGACCTGAATGCCTTTCTTCTTTGTAACCAAACAGTTGGCTTCCATTGTATAGACAAAAAAAACCACTGAACCATTTCTCAAAATATGTTCCACAGAAGAAAAAGTCATAGAGATTTGGAACAACAACATGAGGGTGAGTAAATGATGACAGAATTTTCATTTTGGGGTGAAATACTCTGTTAAGCATGTTACTACTTGTACTACTAAATTAGTATGCGTCAAAGAAAGGCTAAACCAGTGACCTAGTTAACGCTGATTACTCAGAAAAAGACTTTCAGGCACTAAAAAACTGGTAAATGTTTTTGCTGATGCTTACAACATCTGCAGCTGTATTTCGATGTAAATGTGAGTGAGTTATAAATTCAATGCATAGGAAAATCTCCAAAGTTGGTTTCATAGATCAGCCTAATAAACATTTTAGGGTGTTAAATAACCTATACACCCACTCCTTCATAGTTCATAAGTCTTGCTGGAACTGGTAATTCAACACATTTCCCCCCACACATTATTTTTTGCCCCAAGAACAAGAAAGCCTGCGCGGGAAACAGAGATGTAACCCTAGTGAAATGTACTGGTGGCAACCTCTCTTTTGAGGCAAAAAGGGGGCCATGAACAACACACCACAATATTCTGTTACGGGGCTGTCCCCGTAATAAAGATACTGTAAGATGATTTGATAAAAATCATCTGCTAAATGATGTACACTGCCATTCAAAAGTTTGGAGTCAATAAGTTTTGTTAATATTTCTGAAAGAATTTCTAAGCTTTTATGCTCACAAAGACTATTTATTTGATCAAAAATACAGTAAGAATGGTAATATTGTAAAATTTATATTAAAATTTAAAATGATTCAAATGTTTTTTAATATAACTTAATTCCTACTCCAGCCTTCGTTCAGTGTCACATAATCCTTCAAAATAATTCTAATATTTCTTACATAGAAACTATTCTTATTTTTATTTCTAAACATTTCTTTTTGTTATAAATGTTGAAAATAGTTGTGCTGCTGAATATTTTTAATACATTTAAATATGCTTAAAATTTAGCGATTAAATATCTAGGTTGACAACCCATATGTTTCAAATCACAAAAAAGAGAAGAATAATCATGAACCTAACTCTGCAGTGACCCAGGTTCACTCCAGAAGGACTTTCCCTGTAGTAAGTGTACAGTATGTCACTCTGAATAAGAAATCATGCGCAATTAATAGTAAAAACCCACAACAGAAACTATCAAGAGCTATAAAGTGTATGGCTATTTCATAACCCCGTCTGTCATCCTACACAATACATGCTGCCTTAGCCAAGGACGTACTGTTAAGTGCTTGTGATCTTTTTGAGACAACAACTACCTAAAAAGGCAGCAAAGAACACAAGTACTAGAACTAAACTAAAACAATACTCCCATAAGTACAATAATAAGACTAGTGAATTAAATTAATAACAATATTGTGGATGAGTCAAGTATTACAGATAAAACAAAATGTGCAGTGCAAATAATTGCAGTGCTTTTCCAATGCGTAAAATAATTCATTCTTGATGCATTAGTAGCAGATAATGATAATATTATTATAATATAACTGTGGGTGAGATTCAAACCATAACTCATATAGTAAATGTGCACCAGCCCCCACAAGTCTGCAACATCAAATTAGACCCACAATCATTAATTTTCTCACATTGCTGAGACAATAACTCACACTTAGTCATATCACTACTCACTCACACATACGTGACAACCATCTTTTGATTTTTTTCCCTCAACTTGTCTCAGTCAATTTTTTCTTTTGTTTTAACCCTCTAGTGGTCTTCAGTCATTTTAGACCTAAACGTTGTGAGTGTTTCTACTTGACTGGAATCGTATGACACTTGGTGATGTTTTTGGCTCTTGCTATGAGAACACACACACACTGTAAAAAATGACTGTGATTTTAACGGTAAAAAACTGAAAATGCTACAGTAAAAACCTGTTAAATGGTTAACGGTAAATTCCCGTAAAATTTACAGGGAAAAAGCGTAAACTGACATTCCCAGAATTCCCTGCGTTGCATTTCAAATTTTGTTTGAATTTGAGGTTTTTCTTTGAAAAACTATTTCTTCTTAGTTTTTTTCTTATCAGTTATGTTTATTAGGGTTGTATGTCACAAATGTTGTTAAATTAATGTTTATTGCATATTTCAGTTTAATGAGTCTCACCATGATGGTGTTTAGTGCTTGTGTGAATGACACTTTGCACCATCTATATATGTTACTATTTAAAAGCTGTTTGTGATGGGCTTTGGTTCATCATGTGATTCTCACCACCACCTGCATTTGGTGGATATCAGTGTATTTCAAAGGTACAAAACAGATTTCAGTACTTCAATAGGTTGGTATATTAACATTATATCAGTTAAAGAAATTACGGTATTTAACTGTAAATTTAAGTTAAAACCGTAAAACCTAAAATGTTGTTACCGTATTTTTTTACGGTAGAATTCCGGCAACCACAGCTGCCAGTTTTTTACCGTAAATTTTACGGATTTTTTTTTACAGTGCACATACACGCAAACTGACATGATTCGTAAAGGGTAAATGGTCTTAAAAAACGGTAAAAATAATAATAATAAATAAATAAATAAATAAATAAATAAATAAATAAAATTACCACAATAGAAAATTCATGGGAAATACAAAAAAATACAAAAAAAACAACTAAACTTTGACAAGCTCTAAATACAGATTCAAATGCAAAATGTAAATTATAAAATTTAATTATTAATTATAAATTTAATATAAATTTTTATTAAACATAAGTTAGTTCGCTTATTTATTTCCACCAGATGGCACTAATATGCCTCCATTCCTCGGATTTTAGATATCTTTGCTGTTTTTGTTTTGTTTTATTTTTTTAATTTAAATGCTGCAATAATCGAAAATCAGTATAAAATGTTCTTATTTGATATAGAAATAAACTGGATATGACTATCCCATTTGTTGTTTTCCCCAAATGGGCATGTCTGAGCAACAGTGGGCAGAGCTGGCGAAAATGGCTTTTGCTCAAACAAATAATGAATGACACAATTTGAAAATAGACAGGTATTATAGTATCATATATGACAAGATCAAGAGCTTAAACGTATGTGGACATGAAAAAAACAAAGCTCTATTTAGTAAGGAAATGCAGTTACTGGGCTTTTAGAGCCCCCTACAGGTTCTGTAACTGCACACGCTGTCCATAAAACCTGACTAACCAAATACGCTGTAGAACATTGAAACACACAACCATAATAAGAAACCCATATGGACTAACATACAAACTCAATCTTAGTGAGAGAAAATGCTTACTTAAAAATAAAACCGGATAAGTGTTGAGATGACCCATCAATATCATAATGGCTATAACAGTCTCATGTGTCTGGGAATATGTGCATATAAGACAGCATGTTGAAGCAGTCCATTAGTCGTTGAGCCAGAACTCGGATGTCAAAAAAATGTTATACTTACGTTTACAAATACCGCTTAACGTCCAGTTCGCATAAAAGCTGCATTGAGACTGTCTGAAGGCAGGTAAAACATTATTGCCCTGCCTCGCGCCTGAAAATACACTCCATGTCCGTAAACCCAACACTGTAGATCGAAAAACGTTTTTTAAAACCATTGTGATTATATAAAGCAATCGCCTTTAATTTGTATATGCTCTTGCAGAACGCATTTGCCCCTTCAGTTCACGTAAATCGCCATCTTAAAACAGACATTAGTAATCTGCGCATAGAAAATTATATGCGAGTTCCAGCAATCGAGTGAGGAGTGAATCGATGTAGCCTTCGTTTCCAGTGACATTGCATTGTGAAGATTTGTGTTTATGTAGATACGTTTTGTTTTTTTAAGTAAGAAAGATGGTACTTATATTGTATGGGGTCTCTGAGAGAAGGATGTCGAATTTTTCACGGAGGATATTTTCACATGTATTAAAACGTGAATTAAAAATGTGTTGACAAGATTATGAACTATCAAAGAAACATTTTTAGTGTAAAGTATGTTTTAGAGCCAATAAAATGGGCCCTGGGCCTTCTCAGTTCCCAAGCAGCACATGGGGTTTAGCAGTTCTTTCAAAAACTTTTTGTTTTGTTGCAGAGGTCCTTGTTAAAAAATGACAGTCTTTACTAAGAGAAACTGAATAAAGGATTGCACTTGAAGCAACTTAAGCAGAGGAGGGTGAATCTTTCAAGAGAACACTATAGTTTATCTGTCTAAAGCGTGATGAATATTATCAGAAATTCAACTGAGTAATGAGATTATTAATGCACTTCTGTCTGATGTAAGATCAGAAGTGCAGAAGAGACTACACTTTATGGACAGCAGACACAAGAGGCAGACGCCAAAGACTTAAAGAAACAAAACTAGTGATTCCCTTGGTGAAAACACACTCATATGCAAAGTAACAGAAGTCTAATAGTTTTAATTACTTAAATATGATAGCTCAAAGGAAGTGTCTAATAAGGAAATATCTTCATAAGCTGCCCTCTTGTGGTGTAGAATAGGCATTTTGCACTACATTAATTTCATGTCACAAAATGCATGAGAGTTATATCATTTAAGACTTGAAGTGTTGCTCTGCAAATCTGTACATCAAGTTCACCTGACCTTTAATCACAAGTCAAACCACCCTAGGCTTCAATTAATGATATATTTTGTCACGCATTTTAGGAAGGTTAACAAAGCTGTCTGGCATATCTAATCACATTAGAGATATGATTATTTAATGAAGATAATAATGATGAATGTTTTTGGAAAACTTTCCCGAAGGGTCATTCCACGCAATGAATGACTCTTTCATTTTGAAAAGACGATTGTTAAAGGCCTTAAGGCTTCACTTTCTAATAAATTGAACATAGCTGCCTTAAAACAGTAAAATGGTTGACATGCTTTTTGACAAGGGACTATATGCAGGGCTTACATGATGAGATTTTATTGCTGATACTTCAATGAATATACAGTTTTTGATAATCAGTTGATTAAAAAATCATGGTAATAGTAACATTTTGAGATCCCTATCAGACAAATCAGAAAGATCATGTTATAAAAAAGAGGAAATATTCACTTATGCTTAAGATAATGTCATTATGATACTTAAAAAATGTATTAATAAAAAATAAATAATACATTTAAATATTACTAAATAATAAAATATTTTAATAAATTATTATTATAGAGATATATAATAAGTATAAAAATGCCAGATTTAGTTTGACATTTTGTTTTTCAATAAAAACATGGATATTTCATATGTAAAGCAAGGAGAAGTGTGAAAAATAGGGATGGTACAGGTACAATACATCTTGTAAAAAGAAAACAAAGTTCTAAGTTACTGAATGGATTTTTTTATTTTTTGCTGATGCTACTATAACGCCTATAGGCTAATAGTAAAAGTTTGCGTCAGCTATTCATTTTTATATTTCGTTTTCATATTCATGACTGTCACAATAGGCAACATTTTGTGTGTAATGACACCTGTACACTTACCAGGTCCAACACTGGAAGCCCAGTGCTCTCTCTTTAGACAAAGCGTTTTTGTCATTGTCAACAATTTGACATTCACTGCCTGAGACCGTGTGAAAAGCGAAGGGGGCGGGGACAGTCTTCACCTTGTCGGGCTGTGTGCGTGCGGGTATCTCTGCGTTTCTCTCTTTAAATGAGGAATCCAGACAGTGTGAGGAAATGATCTCGGCGATTCATGCCTAATAATCTCTAACGGACGCATACACTTAGCATTCTCCTCACAGGAGGGCATTCCTTTAATTTCTTTGGGAAGATAATAAAATAAAATGGACAGCTCAGACAAGGAGAACAGGTCGGATGAAGAATCTGAATCACCCGAGGAAGAAGAGGTGGACCCGAGAATTCAGGTAACGTTAGACTCCATTGATATTTGTGTTTAAATGTCAATTTATCGAATGAGATGAAAGGAGCGATCGTTTCAAATGCACTCATTATATTGATTACGTTGGTTGGTTCATATCATATTTTGCTTATCGGTGACATTGCATGTTAATCTCTAGATTGACTATTTGATCCTGAGGGGAAATATTGATTAATTCGCAGCAACTTGCTTTTTATTAACGACTTGTCTGCGGCACTGAGTGCACTGGTGCCCCAATTCAACGTTGCCAGATCTCAGTGGAAAAACCAGCCACCTGCTCTGACAAAACAAACAAACAATATGTCTGAAAGAAGCGACCCTGGGTTTTTATCGCAGTGAAAATATCCGTATTTATTCGATTTGTTGTTTTGTAGAATAAACTTACTAAAAATGCATAACATGGATAAGAACCGAGAAAAGCAAGTAACAGAAATGGCGAAAGAAACTACAGCTAGTGACAAATGCAATTAGGTTGAACATGCTTCATTTTAGGCTACTATGCATGTCAAGAACTAGTAAACAACAATAATAATACAACGCCACTGGAGACTGTCCATTTAGCGACTTTATGATTTGTATAGCTGATTATAATAAACGGACATGGCAATACTGCAACAATTGTCGCTTTTTAAAGCCCTGCTGCTTAGAGTTCTCCACGGGTCCCCCATATCAAAATATATGCATATGTAGCATTAACCAACTTGTCTCTTTCTTCTTTTTGCTGCTGCAGTCTATGATAAACAGAAATGAATTCCTTAGTGGAATATGTCTCTATTTCAGATTTTTGACTCTTGAGTTTTCTTTATAGGGAGAGCTTGAGAAGCTGAATCAGTCCACAGATGACATCAACAGATGTGAAACTGAGCTTGAGGTATGATTGGACAATCCAATATCCAAGTTGTTTTTTTTTCACTAAAGGACAAGAATTATGTCAGTTTTTACGTTTTCTAATATGAAAATGCCAAATTCAGGCTTTTTAAAATATAATAGTAGATGGTAAATTGTTAATCTGTCACCTGTTTTACACTTGGATTTTGAACCATGGCACACCACTGAACAGAATGTGTTACAATGTCAGGATTTTGCAGTAGATCAAGTGTTCTCTTTGAACCATAAATTACTGGAACATGTACAGTATCTCACAAAAGTGAGTATACCCCTCACATTTCAACAACAATTTTAGTATATCTTCTCAAGGGACAATACTACACAAATTAAACAGATATATTTTAGAGTAGTCAATGTGCAGCTTGTACAGAAGTACAAATTTATTGTCCTCTAAAAATAACTCAACATATAGCCATTATTGTCCAAATAACTGGCAACAAAAATGAGTACACCCTAAGTGAACATGTCAAAACTGGGTCCAAAGTGTCAACATTTTGTAGGGGCACCATTGTTATCTAGCACTGCCTTAATCCTCCTGGGCATGGAGTTCACCAGAGCTGCACAGGTTGTTGCTGGCATCCTCTTCCACTCCTCCATAATGACATCACGGAGCTGCTGGATGTTAGACACATGGTGCTTCTCCACCTTCTGCTTGAGGATGCCCCACAGGTGCTCAATAGGGTTCAGGTCTGGAGACAGACTTGGCCACTCCATCACCTTCACCTTCAGCTTCATCAGCACATCTTGGCGGTGTGTTTGGGGTGGTTGTTATGTTGGAAAACTGCTGTTTGGCTCAGTTTCTGAAGGGAGGGCATCATGTTCTGCTTCAGAATGTCACAGTACATGTTGGAATCCAAGTTTCCCTCAATGAACCGCAGCTCCCCAGTACCAGCAGCACTCATGCAGCCCTGGACCATGATGCTACCACCACCATGCTTGACTGTAGGCTAGACACAATTTTCTTGGTACTCCTCACCAGGGCGTCGCCACACACACTGGACACCATTTGAGTCAAACAAGTTTACCTTAGACTCATCAGACCACAGGACATGGTACCAGTAATTCATGCTCTTGGACAGGTTGTCTTCAGAAAACTGTTTGCAGGCTTTTCTGTGATCCAGCTTCAGAAGAGGCTTCCTTCTGGGACGACGGCCTTCCAAACCGACTTGTTTGAGTGTGTGGTGTATGGTCTGAGCACTGACAAGCTGACCTTCCACTTCTGCAACCTCTAAAGCAATGCTGGCAGCACTCATGCATCTGTTTTTTGAAGCCAGCTTCTGCACCTGACGCACAGCACAAGGACTCAACTTCTTTGATCGACCCTTGCGAGGCCTGTTCCGAGTGAAACCCGTCTTGGAAAACCTCTGTATGACCCTGGCCACTGTACTGTAACTCAGTTCCAGGCTGTTACCGAACTTCTTATAGCCTAGGCCATCTTTGTGGAGAGCAACAATTCTAATTCTCAAATCCTCAGAGAGTTCTTTGCCATGAGGTGCCATGTTGAACATCCAGTGGTCAGTATGAGAGAATTGTACTCAAAGCACCAAATTTTAACTGCTCTAATATAAGATACACAAATTTGTATGGTCCTGTCAAGCAGACAAAAACATCAACATGAACCAGTGGCTTTGCATGGTTAAACGAAGTATGTATCACTTAAGGTGTACTCACTTTTGTTGCCAGCTTTTTTGACAATAATGGCTGTATGTTGAGTTATTTTCAGAGGACATTAAATCTTTACTGCTATACAAGTTGCACATTGACTACTCTAAAATATATCCAAGTTTCATTTCTATAGTATTGTCCCTTGAGAAGATATACTAAAATAGTTGCCGAAATGTGAGGGGTGTACTCACTTTTTTGAGATACTGTATCTATTAAAAAGAGAATTTTGTTTCACACACTGTAAAAAGTAACCTTAAAAAGCTGAAAGAATTCACATTTGAATAGATTTAAGTTAATTTTAAAATTAATTGATGAGGAATATGATGTGTTGATAATTTGCTTTCATATCCTTTAATTTTTTTCCCATGCAGAGCATTTTTAGACACACTGTCTGCATGCAGTAAACAAGGACATGTTAAGACAAAAACACACTCAGCTGTTCAGGCTCAGTCATGTGGTCACTTTGGTCGCACTGATTTGTCCCAATGCCACTGAGTTCATTGTTTGGGCATGTCCTAACGTAATAATTTAATAAGATGACCTAGCTAGTCTGTAGTCTGATTGTGAGTCAAAAACAGGCTGAAGGAGAAATACTTTTGCTGATTTGCTGTTTACTTTGCTTAAACAGGATTCTTTTTGTGTTCTTCATATTGAAACATGAGCAAAAAGCAGTCTTCGACACTGAACATATAAGCAAGTTGTTTCTTGTAGATGAAATGAATAAAATAGGGTATATGTTAACTGTATGTGAAATTTAGTGAAAGAAGACGAGGGGCTTGAGGTTTTTATAGAAGTCTTTATTGCCCAAGACTTCTCTAATCATTTTAAGATGTCAAGGTAAGCTTCTAGGTTGTTTTACACACACAGAAAGTTAGGAAATGACAGTAGCTCATGCTGTAGAATCCAACTCTTCTGATTGTTCTGAGAATCCCATAACTGAGCTATTTGGCTGTCAACCAAATTAGTTGCTTTTGTATCAGTGGCCATGTTGTACTTCAAAGCTTTAACTCTCGGTGTTTTATTTTCCCTGGAATGTTTGTCCGTAGCAAATAATCAATCCGTGTTTTGACGAATGGAATTTAATCTCATTACTTTGCCTTGGGCAGTAAATATAAAATAATGATTGAATTACCTTTATGAAAAAGCTTGTTTACAGCAAGTATAAAGCATATTTTCTGTGTGCTTTAGACATCTTCACAGATCTTCTTGCAAATCAGATTACAAATAAACAGATTTTACTCCCTTTTTAAGTATGGTACTTTTTATGTGCAAAGCTGTTGACCCGAATGCAAACTTTCCAGATTTACAAGGCCATCAGGCATCTGTAAAATCTCTTCACTGTGTAATTCCTAAACTGTTTAGTATGTATGTATTTGCATAACATTCCTTGTGTCACCAATATCTCAACTGATTTCAGATATTGTCAGCATAAATTAATATAGTACGTTCTGTAAAGTTTGTTTGTGCCGTCTCAACTCATCTCAACATAGTGTTCATTTTGGTAGACACGATATGTTTGGTACAATGTATCACCAGCTATGTTTGGAATAAAATGCACACAAAACTGTATTAAAATTATAATTCTGGTTGATACCAGTAAGTAAATACTTACTTTCATGACCAGTGTAAAAATTATCTACTATTTTGCCTGAATAAATAAAATAAAAAAACATTTTTGCACAAAACTGTATCAAAATTATAATTCTGTTTGATACCAATAAACTGATGATTATTTTTATATTATAGTCAATATTAAAATGATATATTAAAATAATTTAAATATTTGAAATATATATAAAATAAATTAAAGTGCTACAAATGAATTTAGTAATCACAACATTATAATAGTACAGTATGAAAAATGGATATTCAAATTTGGATATTATTTTTAAATTATTTATGTTCTTAAAGATGAACTTTAAGTGGGCATTAGATGATGGCAAACGTAACCTAATTGTAAAAATAGGGTAAATTAACATGCACAATTATACAGTATATCCAGTATCGACAGATATGATAAATAAAATCTAATATTAGCTAGTAACCGATATGTGCATCCCTGAACATAACCATTTGATTGTTTATATTTGGTCCGTCTCTAGGATGCCAGGCAAAAGTTTCGCTCTGTGCTGGTGGAAGCCACTCTAAAGTTAGACGAGCTAGTGAAGAAGATTGGGAAAGCGGTGGAGGAATCGAAACCATACTGGGAGGCCCGGTGGGTGGCCCGGCAGGTGAGGCCAAGAAAATCAAAACAACAACCCAATATCATCTTCCTAAAGCCAACTTCACCCACACAACGTCTGTTTTTAGTTGGCATACCACCATTTCGTCTGTGGTGTGTTTTCTTTTATCCCTCTCTGGAGATTGCTGTGCTATCATCTTGTTATCTGCTATAAGCTGGATGGCACAGTAGCATTAACTCTAGATTTGTCACAGGTGGTTGGCTTCATTCAGCGGAGCATAAAACACTTTGCTGAGAGAGAGTGAATGTTTAAATGCTCAAATCTCAGTTCTCTTTTTTTTCTAGAGCCTGTGCTATTTTAGGAGCAGATTATCAGTTTATCTCGGTTAGTGCCTAGGCAGCTGGGGTGTTGAAGAAAGGGGTGTTAAATGTCACATTTGCTTTGACTTCCTTATAAAAGCAAAGTTCCTCAGATTTTTATACAACACTTAGTGAACTTTGACTGAATCAGTTTCACGGGAGTGCTGACCTGCTCTGAAATTGTGGCAAGGTAGTTTAGAGTGTTGTGTTTTTCACTCCATGAAGGAAGAATTATAAATGGCCTATTTAATTTCACTGACAAAGCACTGGATTTTTTTTTAGGCAGTTTCCTTGGTGGTGAAAGAGAGCGATGTATCTTTAGAAGTTATTGTTTTCCTCAGGGACAAACTGCTGTTTTTATGGAAACAGTCCTGTCTGGGTTGTCAAGGTCCTTTATTATGATAAATGTGGTGATGACACATTTGAACTGGTTTAAACTTTCTACATTCTGTTGAAGGATGCGCTTTTATACTGACAGGTTATTCTAATTTGATACGCCAGTTGCCCACCAGAAGCAAGACTGTAACATTTAAATAAGTTAAACTAGATGGCCACAAAGATAAAAAAAAAATGGACTAAAAACCTCACAGTTCTCCTGATGTGATTTTATGGGTCTTTTAGTATAAAATAGATATCAGGCGTGTCTATATTCTGCATGATCAGTCTTTCATGTGTCTCTCTTTTCTTCTCTGTAGTGTCTCTCTGCAGTGAACTTGACTGCAGTGGAGTTTTAACTGTTGCCTGTCTCTGCAGTTTGGCATGTTTTTCTTTCCCCCACCCCTGCACTGTTTCTCGCTGACCATCTCCCCCTAAAATTCCTCTAGTATATTTAGAAAAAATATTTCCAATAACCACTTATGACTTCTGTTGCCATATTTGGCAAAAACATCAGTGGAAATCCCCCCTAATTCAAATGATACCTTATTTAGAGCTAATTCTTTTACTTCTGAGCTTGTTCTTGATTTATCACTTCCTTTTTTTTAGATGTTATACTGTGCTATGTTCAGAGAATCAGGTGGCTGTTTTAGTCTACAGCATATTGTAGATCTGATACATTCCAGTGTCTCTCTGAATAAAAAGCACGGTCTCATTTTTAAGGGGTCAGTTAGAGGTGCCATGAAATTGTACTATAGCTTTCAGAAGTTAAAACCTCTTGTTCAGAGGTTAAAACAGCTTGTTCATCAAGCTAGAGCTTGAGCTGAGGATATTTCACCATTTCCTATCTATGCTTTGATGTGTTTAGATTGGCCCACTTTAAAGTCTAGTTTACACTCATACAATTGTCAAGTGTCCATCAGAGTACTTTAAAAAAAAATTGCATGGATCACGGGGCCTCTGCAGTTGAAGCTGTCAGTATCTCTCAGCTTTGAAAGCAGTTGAAGACTCTTGAGTTTAGATGGAATCGGTGATGAGGTATAATGAATGCAGGAAACCGTAACATCACCGCGAATGACTGGTCTGCTGATTCGAGGTTGAAAGATTTTTCAGCACTGTTCTCATATGAATAATTCAGAACACATTTCTCATTAAGAGCTCCTCTGAATAATGCACACAAAAATTCCTTTTCATATATACATCAGTTTTTCAGCTTGTTTAATGCTCTTCCAGTATGCTTGTAAAATTATTTTACTAGGATGGATCCGTGAAGGCTTTAGCATTATTACTCAAGAGCCTTAAAACTTGTTACGAAGGTGAATAACATTTTTGAAGTTATGTGATTAAGAATTTTGGTAGTATTAAAATAATAGTTTCGGCAAAAAGGAAGTCATCATTCATTCACCCTTGTTGTTCCAAACCTGTATGACGTTGCTTTTTCTGCAGAACACAAAAGAAGATAGTTTTCTTTGTCTGTATAATAAAAGCCAATGGGGTCTAATGTTGTTTTGGACATTTACACTTAGAGGTGGGCGATATACCGGTAGACACAATTAACCGATAGAAATTTGCCAACCAGTAGAAATTTTGGACTATGGTCTCTATCGCGGTTACACGCTCACGTGACATTGCTGTGCTACGTGGTCAAGAAAACATATAATTTGCACGCATTTTTAAGCATTGCAGTTTAAAAACAAGTGATTTTAAGCCACTGAAATGCAATCCGCAGCGAAAGGGAACTCATTTCGCTATATGCGCACGCTGTCAGAGGCGCGCACAAGTGAAGAAGTTATTTTTACCCATTTATTGGGCTTGAACAGTTAAAACCACACACTTGTATGTATCAAAATGCCCATCTTTGCAAGTATCTTTGTAAACACAGTAATTTAGGTCTTAAGTGAAAGCAAACAGCTAAGAATGAAATGTGTAACAGTATATTGGATCCGGGCAGCTCTTAAAGTGACAGCAGCCTAATATTCCTGCTGTCTTTCATGTTAATCAAACAACAAAAGAGAGAAAATCTCTCTCAACTCTTGATTAAATCACTTTTGTAACTTTTAATAAGAAGAAATATATATTTAATTTACATAGTGAAGAATATGCAGTGTTTTTTTAACATATGATTACTTTATACAGTATGTAGCATTTCTTATTTGCTCGATTGTAGTTTTTTTTGTCCTATTGCTTGTAATTAGTTTCTTATTATTCTCGCTGACTGCTTACTTGTCTTCAGTGAGCTTAAGTTTTTTTTAACAAGAATTATGAAATTTCTATGGTACCAAAAATTTCGATATCATAAAGACCTTATTTAAAGAAAAAATATTTATGTTGTGAGATATATCATTGCCGCGAAATAAAAGTACGGATATTGATTTTGGTCATATTGTCCACCCCTGTTGACACTGGGTTCGGGAGAATTTTTTAAGGTTTATGAATTGATTACAGTAAAAATGGTAATATTGTAAAACATTATAACAGTTTTAAATAACTGTTTTCTATTTTAATATATTTTAAAAAGTAATTTATTCTTGTGATGGCAAAGCTGAATTTTCAGCAGTCATTACTTCAGTTTTCAGTGTCACATGTTGATTTGGTGCTCAGGAAACATTTCTTATTATCAATTTTTATAAAACAGTTGTGCTGCTTAATGTTTTGTGGAAGCCATGATATATAATTTTTTATTTGATGTGCATATATATATATATATATATATATATATATATATATATATATATTATTTATTTATTTTGTGAAAATATAAATGTCTTTATTGTCACTTTTGATTAGTTTAATGCATCCTTGCTGAATAGAAATATTAATAATAAATTTTTTTTTAAACAGGCTGTTTTTGCTCTTGTACTTTTGAGACTTCTGTATGTAAATAACTTAAATAATGATTTGCAATCCTCGTGTTTAGCTAATCATTATATAACCACGATGTGTGGAAATGAGTACCAACGCTTATGCTGTAAACATTATACTCAGTCTACATATAATACTAAACTTCTCTGTTTTAGAAGAGCCAGGGAAATCCTTTTGCCATGATGTGTCCTCAGAGTGCACTTAAACACAGGGAAGGACCTTTATGCTACCGATTTGTCGTGTCCAATAATGATTTCAATGGTCTCACTCAGCACTTCAGTTTGAAAAGTGGACACTGCTCTTGTCAGATGAGCGGCATAGCTAAAACACCTGCAGCTAAGTGCAAGTGTCAACAAACTCTCTTTAGAGTGCCACTGTAGCATTTCTGCCTTCTCATAAAAATGAGTAGTTTAAATATAAATTCCTTCACTTTATGACTAACTCAAATGCCCTAAATATGACCTTGTGTTCTCCTAATGCCAGTTTTATAGCAATGTTTTTGCTTTTCCTGGTTGTATGTTGAGAAGGGATAATTGAGAAAAAAAAGACCTTAGTTTAAAGGATTTTATTAAAAATTTGCTTCAAACATTGTTGATAGCATATTAGCAGTCAATAGCCATGACAAATATTTATTGATTATTGAGTCGGATAAAGTTAAACCAGTAATACGCAAAAGCCAATGCTGCTTGCAAAGTAAATGCTTAATAATCAGAATTTATGTATTTTATTTGTAAACGTCATCAAACACACTAGACATATTGTAATATTATTCATAGTGGCAACAATTATTATTATTTTTTTTTTATAAAAAACAGATGTTTCCACTAAACTACAGTGTTGCTTTCATACAAACAGGATCATCACAACATTTCTAACATTATTTTTCATGTATTTTGATATATACACACACACATACATACATATGTGAGATATATATATTTATTGGTAGTCTGCTTTATTACATCATTTTGGCAGTCAAACATTGAGTCATATTGAGGCAGTACAATGAAACCCCTCAGATCATTTTCTGCAAAATTTGGCTCTAAGTCAGGAAGGATGGTTGTAAATGTCTTTATCTCATCCGTGGCTACCTATCATCTTTGCCACTCTTTTCTGATTGATTATTTTTCCTGTTCCCATCCTCACATGGCATATGTGTAGGAAGTTAATAAACTAGAGTACTCAGAGGAATGAGGGTGGAAAATTGTGTCCATTTGCAGGAGCCCTCATGACCTCAGCTGGACAATTGGGAATTGGACTCTATGCTTGTTTGGTTGAATGTGTGCTTTATTGGTAGTGAACTGTTATAATGGTGACCACATGACACCAAAGCAGATTTCTGGCAATCAGTTTATGAGTCATAAAGCTGCCTTCAGTCAATAATCTTTAAACAATAAGTTGGTTTAGAATGGCTATATTTATCACAACATTAAGCTACACTTGATTCCTTAATGACAAAGTATTTGGGGGTTATTGTATGAGAAATCATAATGTATTCTCAGCCCTAATTCAGTCCAAGGTTTATTTTCTACTACAGAAACGTTTGATAAGATAAACTTTGAAGTTTCACGTTTAAGCTTGAAGTCCCAGTCCAGTGTGTGTTGAAGCAATAAAAGCATTAGTCTTCAGTAGGATGATCTCCAGGTCAGAAAGAGTCACAATGGCCTTGTTTTTATGCCATGTGAAATGAGATGCATAAAAGCATCACAAATGCCTTTATTTTTCTGTCAGAACCAGGACAGTTGGTTAATAACATCAAAACAGCATGTCAACTGGGTCACGCTCGACCCACAACATCTCATTTTGAGATCGCCTCTGCATTATTTTTGGTCAGAATGTGGTTAAAGCTGGAGTCTGGGGTTTGAAAGAGGATAAAGCTTTGATTTAATAGGGCTTTTTCATAAACAAAGAGAAGTACTTTTTCTGTCCATTTAATTGTGGTAAAATTAATAATCAGCTTCTATGTGTAAAAGTCAGCTGAGCTGAAATCATATTTAAAAAAAAATGATTCAATGAAATCATTTTTGCACCGCTTGTTAAATGTTATATAGTTAATTTCAATGCCTCACTGTGTAGTGGAACTGATTTGAAGCAGTTAATATTAACATGCTACTCCTCACAACAAAAAAAACTTTTGACCTCAGAGTACCTTTGAGTATAATTGTAATGAATATTTTAAAAATATACCCCTGCATGAACATGAAAGCTTCCAAAGTTTTGACATCTGCGGAATACTTTACTCTAGTCATATTGCTTGAGTGTTGTCTTATGTTTTATGTTGCTAAAATACACTTGCCACAATATTTTATTTTATTTTATTTCATTTCGTTTAATTTCATTTCATTTCATTTCACAACTTATCACACCAGCCCTTCCATCCATCTGTCCTTTACTGATTGGATTGGAGGTCTGTCCTGCCGTCTGCAGCGATCCCCTGCTGTCAGCGTGGCAATGCGGCAGCATCACATCAACTTTGAAGCCTGAGCTAAAAATAGCCTGTTTGAGTGAAGAAGGGATGGAGGAAAAGGGAAAGAAAAAGTAAATGGATTGAGCTGTCTCAAATGAAGAATGGAAGACAATAATAGGACAGATTGGAGGAAAGGTAGAGGATTATCTCTGGGATTACTGCTTATCTGTTGGACTGCCATTTACAGTGTTTGATACTGTACATATTCAGTTTTTGGTCTCATAGCATTCAAGATCTTATAGTACAAAAATGAACATATCCAGACTGTTTAGTTTTATCATGAAAATCACCCTATTTGCTTTGACTAGCCTGTATGACTTTCTTCTTAAAACAAGATGTTTGGTAGAATATTCATGCTGCTCTTTTCCAATATAATCAGTTTAATTTTGTTAATTTTATAATCAGTTTAATTTCAAAAGGCACCATATAATGTGTATTTTATTTATATATATATATATAGAGAGAGAGAGAGAGAGAGAGAAGTATTCAAACCCCTTCATTTTTTTTCACGTTTTATGTTGCAGTCTTATGTTAAACTGCATTAAATTACTTTTTTTATCCACATCAATCTACACTCCATGCACCATAATGGCAAAGCAAAAACAGAACTGTCACAACTTTGTAAATTTATAAAAAATCTGAAATAAGTACATTGCATAAGTATTCAAACCCTTAACTCAGTACTTAGCTGAAGCACCTTTATAGCCTCAAGTCTTTTTTTGTTTGATCCGACAAGCTTTGCTCATCAGCATTTGCCAATTATCTGCCATTCTTCACCTCACCTGTTTACCTCTCAAGCTCTGTTGAGTTGGGTGGGGGCAGATCCACATTTTCAGGTTTCTCCAGAAATATTTGATTGGGTTCAAGGCCAGGCTGTGGCTGGGCCACTCAAGTACATTCAAGAAGTTGTCTATAAGCCACTCTTGCTGTGTGCTCAGGGTCATTGTCCTGTTGGAAGGTAAACCTTCTGCCCAGACTGAGTCTTCCATTATGGAGAATGAAGGCTACATGCTTCTGTGAACCTTCAATGTAGCAGAATTTTTTTCTGAACTCTTCCCCAGAGGTGTGGCTTGACGCAAACCTGTTTCTGAGCTCTACAGGCAGTTCTTTTGACCTCAGCGCTTGGTTTTTGCTCTGATATGCATTTTCAGCTGTTAGACCTTTTATTAAGATGTGTGTGCCATTCCAAATCAAACCCATTCAATTGAATTTGCCGCAGGTTAACCTCACTCAAAGTGTAGTAACATCTACAAGAAATATGAATGCTCCTGAGCTAAATTTCAACTGTCCCAGATAAGGGTTTGAATACTTATGCAATGGAATCATTTAAGTTTTTTGTTTAATAAATTTGCAAAGATGTTAAAAACCTGTTATTTGCTTTGTCATTAAGGTGTGTGGAGTGTGGATTGTTGTGGGAAAAAAAAGTAATTTAAAGCAGTTTAACATAAGGCTGCAACATAAAACATGAAAAAAATGGGGGGTGGGGTTTGAATTCTTCTGCAAGGCACTGTGTGTGTGTGTGTGTATGTATATGTGTGTGTGTATATATATATATATATATATATATATATATATATATATATATATATATATAAATAAAGTGTGTGTGTGTATGTATGTATATAGAGATAGATAGATATATAATAGTAATATCCTGCTTAAATGCGGAACATCAACCTTGTATAAATTACAGTATGATTTTCTCTAAATTTAGTTGAATTACATGATCTCTCTATGCTGTAAATCGCTTCAAAGTGTAAAACTTATCCAGTTTTGTTTGGCTAAGTAGGTTGAGTCAGTAAGAGGTTTCCGCAGGCTTTTCTGTCAGTGGGAGTAACTTGGAGATTAAAGTTAAAAAGTGAAGGAATAGGAAAGGATTATGTTTGCACGGCTTTAGCATGGCTGGCTTTAATTCACCACAAAGGAAGTTCAAGGGTGGCTTTAATGTCACCATGAGTAAAGTTTCTCCATCTCTAGCACTGACTGCTTCATAGATTATCCACACTGTTGATTACTATGGCATTGCACTGTGTTTATGTAAATGTATTTTCACGGTTTAAAATGGCATGTTAGGTCCTAATACAGATTTTTATTAAAACTAAAGGTTATCCAGGCAGTGTTTTTGATGGAAGTGGTTAGGCATTGAGCCTCATAGTCTCCAGCCAGCTGTTACCCTGAACAGGGGGTTCGCAATCTGCCAGCACTGCTCAAAGTTTAATCATGACAGAACGCTGGTTGCTGTCTTTGTCATCAGTCACGCATGGTTGATGCTCCTGCCCTCTACCTGTTCCCCAGACTCAGCTGGAAGCACAGAGATCCACACAAGACTTCCAGAGGGCCACGGAGGTGCTGCGGGCGGCCAAAGAGACCATCGCCCTGGCTGAACAGAGGCTGTTGGAGGATGATAAGCGGCAATTTGACTCTGCATGGCAGGAGATGCTCAACCACGCAACACAGCGAGTGAGTGATGCAAAGGTGTGGGATGATAGATTGAGGTGTACCAGAAAACACTAAAAAAAAAAAATCCATGTTTTGGTGTGTAGGTGATGGAGGCCGAGCAGATAAAAACACGCAGTGAGCTACTGCACAAGGAGACCGCTGCTAAATACACGGCTGCCATGAGTCGCATGAAACAGCTGGAGAAGAAGCTCAAACGCACCATCAACAAGTCTAAGTATACACCACTTAATTCGTTAAACACATACATTCAGTGAAACCATTTAAGCTTGTAATAATCTTTGCTGAACATGTCTGATGCATATTGCACACAAAAATGGCACAATTGCTATATGTTTATGGGAACTGTAGGTTTTTCTTTGTTTTTATAGTTAATTTACTAGCAGTGTCAGGAGATAGCAAATAGCATCTTCCAGTCTAAGTAGGTAGTATTTGTCCATAATTAGTTTATGCTGAGAGTCAAGCGTCTGTGAGACTAGGCTCATGTTAAACCCAATAATATCTGAGGGGAGCTTTAGTCGAGGGTGGGTTTCTCACCAGTGATAGTGACTCAGCAGGATCATACGGGAGCTCAACCCTACTTATCTTCTCACTCAGCATTTGCCTAATGTGTCAGCATATGTGAACAGTTGCCATGGTGATATGTACAATGCTATTTATAGGTCTTTACAGTAGCTCTAATCACTTTTTCTCCCTCTCTCCTTTTCAGGCCCTACTTTGAAATGAAGGCAAAATATTACTTGCAGCTTGAGGTACTTAAAGTTGACTTATGGAAATTTTGTTATGAGTAATACATGATAAATACATAGTGCAAAAGTAGTATCATACTTTGTCTTGTTTTCCACTGTCTAAATATCTTATCCTATTAAAACAACACTTTACTCAGTTCCTTAATTCTTAAAACATTTACAAAATTTCACAAGATAATAAGACTTGTTTTCTGAGAATGTGTTGAATTAAAGGGACAGTTCACCCCAAAATGAAAAATCTGTCATCATTTACTCAAGTTGTTCCAAAGCTGAACTTTTTTCTTCTGCTGCTGAACACAAAACAAGGTATTTTTGAAGAATGTTGGTAATCAAACATTTGTTGGTAGCCACCGACTTCTATAGTATCCCCCCCCCCCATAAACAGTAGCCACTGACTTCCATAGTATGGAAAAAATACTATGGAAGTCAATGGCTACAGTCAACTATTTTCTTTTTTGGGTAATCTATCTCTTTAAGTTTATTTTCTTTGCCTTGTTGGCAAACATTTTTCTTATCTTATTTTAAGAATATATTTAAAGAAATTGTGATTATTATTATTATTATTTTTTTTTTAATGCTTAAAACTAGAAAAACATTGCCACTGGATTAAGAACAAATCTTGGCAATTTTGCTTCTCAAATATATATTAATACATTTTTATTCAATAATATTTTTTTTTATTATTCTTAATTTATTTGCCTGTATTTGTCAGTCATTTTTTCTATTTTTATACCATGTGTCCATATACTGTTTTCAATGTCAGGTTAATTTTTTTCTGTCCTTACCTCTTAAGCAACTGAAGAAGAATGTGGATGACCTCCAGGCCAAGCTGACACAGGCTAAAGGGGAATATAAGTCAGCGCTGAGAAACCTGGAGATGATCTCCGATGAGATCCATGAGCGCAGACGCTCCTCAGGCATCGGCCCGCGGGAGAGAGGTGTGGGGGCAGAGGGTGATGGTGTCATTGGTGAAGACTTGTCTGGCTTCAAATTGGAGTCTGATGGAATTTCAAGTGAGTCCCAGTTATTTTGTGCTTGAATTTTCATTCAAGCAGAGCTATGTACTGTATGTAGTAACTCTGTACATAACACATAGGATCTGTCTGTCTGTCTATAATACAATATATAGATGTTTCAGAGTTTGTGTCACCTTGTCTGATCTTTCCTCTGTCTTCCTGCAGTGGCATCTGGCTCCTATGAGGATGAAAACTGCAGCACCAGTGCCATGTCTGAGGAAGACTCGGAGACTCAGTCCAACAGTAGTTTCAGTTCTGGGCCAAACAGCCCTCTGGACTTGCCCTGTCCTTTCTCCTCCTCATCCTCCTCTTCCTCTGGCTCTCCGACCTCCACCTCCCCCACCCCTTCCTCTCGCCCCTGCAGTCTGGACCTGCCCAGCACCGTCTCTTTGTCTGACTTTAGCCTGATGTCTCCCATCCTCGGTCCACGCAGCGAATGCAGCGGCGCCTCCTCCCCCGAGTGCGACCTAGAGAGAGGTGAGATATTCTTAGACATGTTTAAGTTGACGGATTGGACCCAAATACCGCTGCACTTGCACGTGAGGGATTGTATTAAGGCTTGCTCTTGTTTCTCCTGTGAGACGATGTCATTTTTCTTGGTTTCCTGCCTGCTTGCACCTGTGCCCTCTTGGGGGGTTTATTAATCTCACTGATGGATAGCTGGGTGGAGTTTTAGTGTGAAAATGCTCACCAAACAAATTTATTTTGGTAAAATTTGCTGTTTTTAAAGTAGGGCTGTTCATTTAACACATTAATTTAGATAAATATATAGTATAATAGTGAAATATTACATGCAATTATTAAAAATATATTACATTATATAATATTACTACATAATGTCAAAAATAAAAATAAAAATGAAATTATTCTAAAAATGTATATATAATACATACATATGATATAAGAATAAATGCAATGCAAAAAATAATGCATTAAAAATTTTATGATACAAAAACAATTTCACTGTAACTTTGTATTTTAACATTGCATTATAATATTTTATAACACAGTAACATAATTATTATAATAATTTGTATGGTATATATTTGTGTAAAATGATTAATTTATATAATACATATGTATGTGTTAATATTATATGAGATTTTATTATTAATATTGTATAGAATTTCAATATATATTACAGTATTTATATATATGTATATAGTCATGAAAATATATACAATTTAATTATTAATATATAATAATAATAAATAATAATTATAATTTTATTTATTTTTTTATTTTTTTCTATTTTGCTCCGTAATTAATGTGTAATTAATGTTGATTAACTGGCTTAATCTTTGCGTACAGGTGACCGAGCAGAAGGTGCTGAGGCCGTAGTGGACAACGTTCTCAATAACAACAGCATCAGCAACACCAAAACAACCTTTGGCCTGGATAGCCGTTTCCGCCTGCTGTCTCTAAAACTTAGCCGAAACGAAAGCAGAAAAAACGTTAGCCGAGACCCCCTGGGTTTGGCTCAGCCCCCCTCCCCAGCCACAATCCTGCTGGATGGGATGTGACTGCAATGCCTGCTACGCCAATGTATCTGATGCATTCATCCACATTCCGTGAGAGAGGCACTGGCAGCCGCCCGTCCTCCACTTCACCAGTGTGTCATCCCAGTCCATTCCTCTCACTGTCTAGAATGTTCCGCCAACTTTCACTCGATCTTACGGGTGTGAGAAAAGCAACCCGTGACACAATGTGCTGAGGAGACAAATTTGCCATTGGAGGGGCACAGAACTGAGTTAAGCTTTGAAAAGAAGACAAACATCTCTGTAAAAGACAATTAATGTTCCAGATACAATCTGAAGTCACTTAGAGATGGCGTTAGCACTTCTCAGTTAAGGAGCACTTGTCTTTGTACTTATAAAATGCATAAGAGATTTGTTATGCTGTAGATTTATGCCACTGGTTGTCTTTAATGTAACTGTGTCATGGAAAATATACAGTCATTTGTGTGGCAGTATAATGTTACAACCGTTACTGAGTTCTTGTATATCTAGGACATCTGCGCATGATCTCGCTTCAGCCTGGTGCTCAACAGACTCATCTGCATGTCCTTCACAAATACTTCCATCTTCAAAAAGGTCTCAATCTTCAGAGGAACTTCTGCGCTGTAACAGTGACTCACAAAGAAGTGAAGCCAACCACCTGCATCACAGGTCACCTCCTCAGTGTCAACCAGGGACCTGCAGCAGCTACAGGCTGATCCATATTGGTCACTTTCACCTTCCTCCATAAGCCAAATCCACAGCATGCCGCCCAATGCTCTCTCTATGTAAAGAACAATCATTGTTTTCAATATAAACAGAAAAAGAGCAATAGCTTCAGATTCACGTTTTTGTGAAAGACAATGGTTCAGAAAGTAGCATAAGCCGGATCTGCTGTACTTGCACTGTGAGGAGGGGCAGAAGGGTTATGGGAATGATTGGATGGGTCTCGGTGGGGGACTTGCTGCACTGATGAAGAGGACAATTACTGAATATTCCGTCCAGCTCCTGCGTGCAGTAGCCACTGATTTTGAGACAGATGGCACAGCTTCAGGTCTGTTCAGTAGGCTGTGTGGTGTTTTTGTGACCTTGTGTCTCATTTCTTTCTTTTTTTTAAATGTTCTTCTCCCGTTTGTTTTGTTAGTTCTTTGGTTGTTGTCGTTTTGAGAACTAATGGTGAGGAAAGAAACCTTGTAGCAGTATTTAAGTGATTTATGGAGTTTAGTCTTTTGTTGTTTACAGAGCTTGTGTAATTGTTTTCAGACTGAAATAAAATGATGCCTGAAATGATACCTGATGCATTATTATTTTAAAATAATCAAATGAATGCTTGAATGTATGCATAATGTTGAAAACACAAACAGCAAAATGTTTGTTTTGTCACACATGAAAAAATGCCATAGTAATTTATAGTAAATACTATAGTGTTTTTGAACCATACTATATTAAAGTGTATTATACTGTATATATTATAGTATTTACAACACTAATGAATGCTACAACATACTGTAGTATTAAATATAGTGAACTGATAAACTGTAATAAATAGTATACTTTAGTTTTTACTACAGTTAACTGTAGTGTATTGTAGTATAATATACCCTATAACGTTAGTTGTAGAAAACTTAGTACAGTGCTGGGTAAAGTAATTTGTTTATATTACTATATATTACCACAGCAACTATAGAATTACCACAACAAATAAATTCAAGTACTTTACTATAGTATGGTTCAAAATCACTATAGTATTTTTTCATGTGTGGATTTTCAAAATTCAAAATGGCGAAATTTCGAGTAGTTTACGTCACAGAATATTACTGCTGGTTGTTTACCATTCTAACATAAAACAGCTGTAAAATATGTAATATTTAGCCACATACATCTTACCTCACATTACAAAACAGAAGCGTTGCGTTGAAATTCCCGCTCTCTTTGAATTCATTCATTTTAGTGCTGAGGCAGACCGGCCATACTGTGGAGATTTTGCACACACTAAGTTACTGTTCAAACGTTTGACGTCGGGATGAAACATATTTATTCGTTTAATTAAATGATTCGTTTATTAAATATATTTTAAAATTTAATTTATTCCTTTGATGGCAAAGCTGAATTTCCAGCGGCCATTATTCCAGTCATCAGTTTAAAAGAACAGTATTTATTTCAAATAGAAATCTTTTGTAATATTATAAATATATTTACTGTCACTTTCGATCAATCTAATGCATTCCTGCTGAATATAAGTATCACTTGCCTAAAAAGAAGGGGAAAAAAACAAAAAAACATGGGAATACACATACAGCCAAAATATAAACCAAGCACCTGCCAAATGGATAAATGTAAATGTGGAAATTAACTAAGAACAATAAATGCTGAATAAAGTTATGGTAATATTCATTGATAGTTTATGTTAAAAGAGTTACTGAGGAAAAAAAATGTATTAATGTCTGATAACATGTACATCTTCACTTTAATCTGCAAATAAATACATCGGAGCAGATGAATGAAAATCAACTTTAAGCAGTCCCCATTACAGACCATCACCTTCAGTCAAAAGTTTATGATGTAAGAACATTCAGGTCATTGCCATTATGTTCTGTAAACATACAGTACTCTGTCGTGCTGGTAGATAGTGACTCAACAAAGCAAGCTGACATTTTATGCACATGATGGGGAAAAAGCTAAAAAACAAACAAACAAAATGATGCTTTAGATAGATGCGTATCGCTTTTCTTTTTTGATAAAAGTGCACTCATTCTGTGCTTGCTGAAGAGAGAAGCCCTGCAACTTGGAAGTCTTTCTACCTGGACATCAGCGAACAGACCAGAGGAAGAGCCCTTAGTATGGAGACACAGAAATAGATCCCTCTGATCTATCATCAGACATCATTAATATACATCCCTGTTTTATTGCAGTCTCCTGAGTTAAAAACAGTCATTTCAGGCCAAGTGTACACATACACTGTCATCTATGAATGCAACTTTGGACTGCAGAACTAAGAGGAGTGTGTTTTTGGCTGATTGAACACACTTCCTCCAAGCATGGCACTATGACGGCACAGGAGTCAGAGCAGTTGTACATTATCTATCACAAGCTAACTTGACAATTATGGCACTATGTCAGGTACCATCTGTGAGTGGTGTTTATTTATTTTGGTAAATGACCGCATCCATGCTGCAGTGAGCAATGAGTGCTGTCTAGAGCAGTTGTTTTCAAACCTGTCCTGGAGGCACATGTGCCCTGCACATTTTGTATGTCTCCTTTATCAGACACACCCAATTCAGGTCTTGCAGTCTCTACTAACGAGCTGATGAGTTGAATCAGGTGTGTAAGATAAGGGAGACATACAAAATGTGCAGGGCTAGGGGTCCTCCAGGACAGGTTTGGGAAGCACTGGTCTAGAGCATTTTCAGTGTCTCATAGCTGAAGAACAATCCGGTGGGCCAATGATCTGGGGCTGTTATTGCAGCTGAGAAACCCGCAGTGGAGTGGCACTGCTGAAGTCCAGGAAGAACGGGCCTTCCTGTTTGGGCAGGAAGGTTGTGGGGATGACATTGTAAACCCCGGCAGGCAAGTTCTCGACCTCCATATAACAGAAACCGCATCTGAGGATAAAGAGATCAAATTCTGTTAAGGTAGTACAAGAATTAAACGTATTGAATCAATTTTACACATGCTTAAATCTTTGAACTATTGCAGACCATCAACAAAGATAACCACTGATGCTGCTATCAGGATGAGACTGTGGATAAACCATGAAATATATTTTTCTAAAACATATTCTGCAGTCATATGACTACTTCATAAATGATCAGCTATCCCTGAGCTAGATTTCTTTGTGAGACAAGGCTGTGCATTTCAAGCATTTGCATGCTTATGTTAAAGTGGAACACAGGCCAGCTGACTGTTAATAAAGCAAAATAAAATACACAAGGTTGTATTCAGAATAGCATGCTGATGCTACCATATTACTTTTGCTATTTTTGCAGTCTTATATGGGTCTGGGCAAATAAATAAATACACCACTGTTTAAAAGTTTGGGGTCAGATTTATTTATTTGGAAAGACAAAAATACTTTTATTGAGCAAGGATGCATTTAAAAGATTTTTATATTATTTCAATATAAACTACTATATATATATATATATATATATATATAATTTTTTTTTATTTTTATTTTTTTACTTTTCATTAAACTTTTCAACTATTCATCAAAGAATCCTCAAATCATCATAACAGAATTATTTATGATGGATCATGTCACCGAAAAATGGAGTAATGGCTGCTGAAAATTCAGCTTTGCCATCAAAGGAATAAATAACTTTTTAATATATAGTAAAATACAAAACAGTTATTTTAAATGACAATAATATTTTACTGTTTTTACTGTATTTTTTGATCAAATAAGTGAAGCATTGGTGAGCAGAAGAGACTTTAACATTTAAATGTTTTAAATATTTTAAATGTTAAGTTTTAAAAAGGGATCATCATATTTTTGGGGCTAAAATCTGAATTATACACCTAAGGACACTGCATTGAATACTACATGCAACAATGCAACTTGCAGTTTACTTGTCACATTACAAAATAGAAGGTCAAGTAATATTAGCCACAATTTTTTTTTACTTTTTCTTGAATTATATTAATTTTCAGACCCAAAACTGAAAATGTTTTACACAAAACTGATTTTTAAAAAAGGCCAAATTACCATTTTTATTTTACAGGTAACTAGGTGCTAATAACAGAATTAATCACTAAGGTTGTGTAATTATGACATTTAGCATAGTACTGATTGGGCATTATGCAACAGTATGCAATCATTATGCATGTCACATAATAATTTTAAAAGCATACTGCAGTATGCAGTATTTAAGTATTTTAAAATGTATACTATGCAGTATGCAATAAGCAGTACACTAGCATCCCATCCCAAGCACGGTCAATGTGTCTCATATGGAAGAACGGAAGTCGACACAGGGTTTCTGACACTATGATTTTCTTTAAAGCAATAAAATGGGCTCTGCTTCACTTTCTATCTAGTTTTCTTCGTCACAAAGAGAGTATTTCTTTACCGGTAATCTCCGCTCCCTCTCTTTTGAGAGCCTGATGATCCAGAATCCCCTGCAGTAGAAACGGTCACCACCTCAAAGCCCACGCTGTACTGCCTGCAGAGAGAAAACCAAACTCATTTATATTCACAGGCATCACGCTACATCATACATCCTCACACTCTACAGTGAAAAGACAGATAGGGAGAGAAAGACAGAAGGGATCTGAATGTGTGTAGGTGTTTCTTCCCTAATGGAGTAGTTGCAGAGGATGGCCCTGTCTGCGTCATTCCTGATGTCAAAGGAAATCCAACAACCCATGAAACTCCACCTCCTAATGGCCATTTATAAATATATACACTGTACAATCAAAACACATGCCATAAACTATACGCTTGCTTACAGTTAACATACTCTATGTAAGTTACACCTAATCATAGCAAATTTCTTAAATTATAAAGGCCTTCATATATATATATATATATATATACACAGTGCCTTGCGAAAGTATTCATACCCATTCAGTTTTTTCACGTTTTATGTTGCTGCCTTATGTTAAACTGTTCTTAAATTACTATTTTTCCACATCAGTCTATACTCCATACACCATAACGGTAAAGCAAAAAACAGGTTTTTAACATCTTCGCAAATTTATTAAAAATAAAAAACTTAAATGATTCCATTGCGTAAGTATT
>JAFVLL020011373.1:0-10174 GCA_021397915.2 Tor tambroides
TTAGGCTGGCCACAATAAAAGGCCACTCTAAAATGTGCAGTTTTACTGTATTGGGGGGGTCCGAAAACCAGTCAGTATCTGGTGTGACCACCACTATAAAATAATTGTATTTGTATTTAATACTCTCTTTTTATTTTTAAAATATAACATTATTATCAGACTTTATTATTTTGTTCATTATTTTATTTAAAAAGAAAAATCTAACTAAATAAACTAAATGTGTTTTATATAACTACAATAAATAATTATATATATAACTCTTTTTCTCTCTCTCTCTCTCTCTCTCTCTCCGGGCAAGTAACTTTTATACTCGGACAAGTGAATGACAAATTTTCTCGTACGCAGGACAACCATATAAGAATGCTTAATGTCAAGCCCTGTTACCGTTGTTCCATATAAAACACCTGCTAGAAGAAAAATTTCTATTTGTACAAAAGTAATGCTTGTTTGTGATAATTGGCCAAAGCAATAGTTTGCCATTATATAAGGACACTGCAACAAAAAATTTAATCCCCCAAGTTTTTCAAATAAATAATATGGCACAGTATTGAAAATACTCGATTGATTTGTTTGGGGTTTTTTTTATTTTAAGCCAATTAATTTTCAAAATTTGGTTTAAAATCATAAAATTAAGAACATGTAACCCACCATCAGATACTTTATTAACAAGGACACTTTTTTTTATTTTATTTTATGAGGTTTGTTTTTCTCCAAATAAAATTAAAGAGTATTTTATCCATTTGTGAGCATATATCCTTTGGGTCACTAAATGAAGAAAAGAGGTATGCTGCTCTCGAGAGATCTTCATGCCTTACTTATTAAAATTGTTCCTTGAATAGAAAGGTCTCTCCATAACCAGGAATTATACCTTTTTTGCATTTTTGGATAACAGGTATAAAATTTGAGTTGGCCATTGCATCAGTATTTTTAGAGATTTTTTGATTCCCAAATAATTTACCATGCTTTTCACAGGAATATTACACACAGTGTATAGGTTGTTGTTTTTAAGCTGTAGACTCTCACATTTAGACAGATTTAAATTCAATCCAGAGAATTTTGAAAAATGATTAAAGATATTCAAAGTGTAATGTAATGCGTTGATAACGGTTTATTGCAATCAGCTGGCTGACAGTCCCACTGTCTGAAACATTTACTGAGGGCTGTAGAACTGCAGGAACTAAATGAATGAATCTGTTTGTGATTTTTAAAACTCAAACAAACTGGAAAATAGCACAGGGTGTCGAGGCTTGTTTTTAAAAGCTGAACTTTAAACTTGACAGCATTTTAAAACATGGCGTGAGAAACTGAAAAAGCAGGCGAGGCTTGGTCAAAGGCCATTTGTCTCCGCAAGTGCAGACACGATTCAAAGCAGTATTTCAGACAAAAGGAATCTCCACAAAGCATCAGCTAAAGAAAAAACTGTTCTCAATATCTCAGGGAACTGAGGCTACATTAGAAACAGAGATGTTTTTATAGCATTTGAAATTGTTGTGGCAGTGGGGAAGATGCATGGGCATTAGTTTTAGTCATTTTTAGCATTATTTATAGCTTCTACCCCTTCCAGACACAAATGCAGGAGGTTCGTGGGCTTGTTGTGACCTGTCTCCAGTTAGACGGGCCTGAAACACTTCATGGAACAAGAGCGTCTGTTTGCACTAAGTATCAGAGTTTAGTTCGTGTAAGTGAGAAGAGTTCCTTTAGCTTGAATAATCATGCTAGAAAAGAAATACAATTCAAAATATAAAAGCAATCTCAATGCATATTTGAAATGATTCATGATAACAAAAAAGCAACACATTTGCATATAGACCACATTGTTGCACCCTTTATATGACATCAATAGTTTGCATGTGTTGTATAACAAGGGTTTATACCGAGTAGTGTAACTACTTTAAATGCTTGCACAGTAGAAATACAGTCTACAGATATTTACATGATACAAAGTTAATTAAAAGTCTAGGACACAAGCAAGAGCAGAGAAGAAATACAAGATTGTGGGTTAGTAAAGTGCTTGAGTAAATATGTTATTTAAGTAAACTTTTAAACTCTCCTTTTCAGTTTTACTAGAGTAAAAGTACAAAATTCAAAAATTCAAAAAGTAATTATTTAATTTAATTTGACATTTTTACATTTTTTTTAAATCTGCACTTGTGTCAACATCTGGTCCTCAACGTTGATCAGAAATCAAGTCAAGTCAGCTTTATTCATAAAGTGCTTTATGCAATAAACATTGTGTCAAAACAACTTTACAGTGTTGAAAAGGAAAATAGTTTGTTAATAATGCAAACGAAATTCTGCTCTAAAAAGAAGACAACAGCAAACCGTCAGCTTTCCATTTAAAGTTAGTTCATGATTGATTCAGTGATGTCATCGTCCAGCTCAGTTCAGTTCTCCTCCAACAGTATCTGTGTAATCAAGTCCATAATATTGCCAGACATTAAGTGTCCCCAACTATGGAAAGCAAAAGGCTTCAGTAGTGTGAAGCCTTTGGAAAGTGTCTTTGCTCTTTGTTACAAAGAAACAAATCATCATTTCCTGGACATGGAGTCGACTGCCTGCTGATATTCCTGAAGTGAATCAGGATCATCGGATCTGGCCTTCATCAGATCCCTGTGGGAAAGAGACTCATTTACAGCAGGTGCAGATTTATATCTGTCTCAACTGTACATTAAAACATCATCTGTCTGTTTCAGCTCATCATTTTTCATGTGATGGAGAAAAACTCAGTTCAAGCCTTTGATTCACTGACCTTTCTCCAGAATCATTACATTGAAAACAGATTGAAACATATTACTGCATGTTATTATATATCATCATGTTTTGAATTTATTCAAAGAGATTTTTAAAGTTTAGAGCAGACATGCAACTGTCTGTTAAAGGGATCCCCGACTATCAAGACTTGTGTGCCTTAAAGCCTGCTTTTAGAACAACCTAGTCTCATGGCATTTACGTACCTGGGTGCACTTTTTAGCGAGACACGAAATACGTACCAATAACTACATATTACTGCAGTTTCAGTTTCCAAAAGACACAAACACTAGAGGCAGTAAAACTTTGACACCTTTTACTCCTTTTCACACAAATTTACAGAGTTTTGATTAATAAAGCCTATTTTTCACACAGTTACTTTAAGAATATCATGTTACGACTTCAAAACAATATTAATATGCTAGGAGATTTGAAAACTGATGCACTGGAATGTTAGCATCGCACATATCCAGCCTCCTATCTATGAGTTTTCATAGACGGTAGGTTTGTTCGGTAGCTCACGGAGTACGGAGTTGTACATAGGAGGCGAGGAGCTCCGGTTCGAATCCCGTGTAAATATGGTTCAACAAAACACTTCAAATCTACATAAAAGGAAGTTAAAATGGCACGGATGCATCAACAAATACGTTTTTCTACCAGTTTTGCATTTGTTAACACTATCGGGTAGGTGTAGGGTTGGGTTTGGTGTAGGGCATATTTCCAACACGATAGAGCATTAATTTAGGGACAGACCCCGGATATTTGAATTCTGAACCGCTGCAATATGTACCTGTAGCAACATCATAAAAACACAGCAATACGTACCTATATCAACATAATAAAAACGTGCCAGGGTTCACGTATTTAACCTGTGTTTTAGCGCCACTCAGTGGACATTTCTCTTTGAAACTGCGGCGAAACTTGCAGTAAGGTACGTAAAATGGTGTCGCACAGAAAGTGCACACAGGTACATATTTTTATGAGACCAGGTTGCATTAGAAATATTTTCATAACCTTCACTGTGCAATACATTTTAACCTACAGAGGCCGCCATTGCTCTATAAGTGCAAAGCGCAATGAGGGAAAATGGTTGCACACAAACAGCTACCACTGCTGCCAATTTTTGCAGCCCATACTCTACAAAAAGTATTGGTTCAGTGCCACGCTGTCTGGCTTTTAGCTGTAGTTTCCATTCAAATTAAAGCAGAGGAAGTGATGCAAGTCTTCAGAGCTTCCCTGGTGATAAGAGGAGGAGAAATGGGTGGGAAAATATGGAAACTCTCGACAACAAACATAGACGAGCAGCAGCTGCTCAGACACCATTGATCTTGCCCACTCTCGCCTCCTGATTGTCTTCATTTTAACATACAGTTCGAGTATTATCTCCTGTTATCCTCCAGTTCAGATTTCACACTTATATAGCCATTTAGTTTGAATCAGATGCACACTTTGAACACTGGATGTGTTTTATTTGTGAAGACACATGTTTATCAGTTGAACTCACTTGAGTTTGGAGTTGCAGTTTCAGTCAATGCGGAGAAAATATTAAAAATCATCATGTTGCACTCAAAACATAAATGCTTCAGTTAAACAGAATTACATGAATTAATTGTCACTTAATATTAAACATCATCTCACCTCTGAATACAGTCTCGAATCTGAACTGAAATGAAAGAAATGAGCATTAGAGAACTTTAATGTTCATTAATGATTTATTGATGTGAGAGTTCAGTGTATATATGTTTCTGATGCATGATCATTTATGTGTGTTTAAATATGAAAACAGATCAATTTGTTATTAAGAGTAAGATTGAGTTTATTTACTCCATAATCAGAACCGCAGTAGATCTCATGATGAAGTTCATCCACACAGTGAGACGTGACGAGACGATCAGATGAGACAGAAATAACAGGATCAGTCTGTGAGGATTTGAAGAATCTGCTATCAGACGCCCGTCCTGAACAAATCAAACACCATCAGCTCGTGTGTGTGTGTGTGTGTGTGTGTGTGTGTGAGTGAGTGAGTGTGTGTGTGTGTGTGTGTGTAATCCTGTAGTTTGAGGACAGAAACACACACTCACCTGTGAGTACCAGAACTGTTGGCACTCAGATTCATGGAATTGAATGAACCTATCAGAAGAAACTCTGAACTCAAACCTATCTGTGGTCTGAATCTCTGCACATGTCACATTGAAAACAGAGGACCTCTGATATTTTAAAAAGCTTTACACAAATACTTAAAAGTATGAATTTAAGAATGAGTGAAAATGCACAATAAAAATCTTGGGAAAAAGGAAAAAAATGCTTTAAAAAAGAAACAATATTAGAAGGTTGTGTTTTTAAAGCAATGACTGATAATTGGGTCTGATCTTCACAGAAGGAAATGACTTGACAAGACTGGATGGCATTATGACTGGTAACTGTAGTCAGCCAGATCCGGTCCAGATGGTAGACCAGAACCCTGAGATGACGCCTGCAGCCCTCATCGCCAGTCAAGACCTGGAGAACCAGATGAGTCCTCTGCACCGCCCCTGTGTCCAGCTTCACCTCCCCTCCCTCCATGCATCCTGATATTCAAGCAGAATGAACGGGATGAAATATTCTGAATGATATCAGTCCACAGAAACCACTGCGGCATGTGCCGATGGATGGATGAAACAACTGCAGAACTTCTGCTGTTTGCACAGAATAGACAGTTCAGCAGAACCATATGTACGATTAGTTGCTATTTATTCATTTGTTACTTGACATGTACCCCTTTAGGCCTAAATAACGCGACGCTTCTTTAATTCTCCGGCGCTGTTCAGTAAGTGCTGATAGAATTATTATATTCAGCATTTCTCAGCGACCTAAGGGTGCGTTAAATCACTCACAGTGATTTATTAAAGGATGTCTATATCCCGTCAAACAGCTATGATTTTTAAGCACTTTTGACTGTACTAATTTTAATTGGCCGTTAAAATTTTATACAGGGCAAAACACCCAAGTATTGCACCATCATTATAGCAGATGTACAGCTCTAACTTAATACACATTTTCAGCAGACTTTAAATTTTTTGTTTTGTTTTGTTTTTTTACTGTACCAACCTTTTTTTAATGAATCGTTACACTTGGCATCTAAACCATTTAAACTTGCACACTGAGCTTTATAGTGTCATCAGTCCAACTACTGTTTACATGTTTCTCAAAAAATAGTGTCCAAACGTTCCTGGTGTAAACAAGCAATTTTGATATAGCCTATTGAAACCACTACAGCAGAGATGGATTGAAGTAAAAAAAAACAAGAAAAAAAAACAAAACATGATTTTCTTGGAAAGTTAAATAGCCTATCGAACGTCAGCATCAACGACTCGCTGATTGATTACAAAGTATCAGTCAACTGACTCATTTTACATTTGAACACCTGCTTCTTTTCCTGCAGAAAAATTAAGAACAGTTGACCGCATAACATGCTGCTCATAAAAGTGGTTCACTGTCAAACTTAAACATGCAGCTTATAGTAAAGATATTTCCTTGTGTGAGTGGAGCAGAAAGCTGAAGGAAAGTCCTCGAGCTGCTGGATTTGGAGAAAGCGTTTCCTCCTTTTGACTGAAGCGCAGGCGGAGAAACCCTTCAAGAAAGAACACAGGATCCAAAGCACACACGACTCGACCAATGAGTGGAAACGGTTCTGACGTATTTACTTACGTAGATGATGCTTCTGTGATGGGAATTCCGACTGTTTTTAAGGAGCCGGTTCGTTTGGTTTAATCTTAGCAATAAGAACAAGCTCTGTCGGCTCACAAACACCCATTCGTTTCTTCTGGGTCATTATCCCAGACATGTAAAAACATAAAAAACTATTACAAGAACGCTTTCTTTTCTTTATTACTTTTGTTAACTTTAAGGTCCAGCTATAATATTTCAATTTGAATATAAAGTGTTATTTTAAAGGTATATAACAGTAAACATTTTGAGATCATGCACTCCAGAAAAAATAAATAAATAATAATAATACACAGTGGATATAAAAAGTATACACACCCCTGTTAAAATGGCAGGTTTCTGTGATGTAAAAAAATGAGACCAAGATAAATCATTTCAGAACTTTTTCCACCTTTAATGTAAACTATAACCTGTACAACTAAATTAAAAACAAACTGAAATCTTTTAGGAAAGGTGGAGTAAAAACTAAAAAAACTAAAATAATGTGGTTGCATAAGTGTGCACACCCTTAAACTAATACTTTGTTGAAGTACCTTTTGATTTGATTACACCACTCAGTCTTTTCGTGTATGAGTCTATCAGCATGACACATCTTGACTTTACAATATTTGCGCACTCTTCTTTGCAAAAATGCTCCAAATCTGTCAGATTGTGAGGGTATTTCCTGTGTACAGCCCTCTTCAGATCAGATTCAGGTCTGGGCTCTCTCTGTAATTTAGTTGTACAGGTTATAGTTTACATTAAAGGTGGAAAAAGTTCTGTATATATATATATATATATGTGTGTGTGTGTGTGTGTGTGTGTGTGATTCTGCATCTTAATTAAAAACACATGATTTAATAACACATATTATCAGACAAACATATTTAGCAACATATTTAACAAATCCAAAAATATATAACCAACAGGTTATGAGTAAAATAAATAATGTGTAAATACTCTTCTCAATTCATGTGTGAAATTCCAAACAACTGAAAGATCATTTTGACATTGACATTAAATTTGATTAAATCTGAATATCAGAATATTCAGAAATGGTAACATTTAAAATGGTAATGTAAAAATGTTTTTCTGTCTATGCTCTCTAAACACTTTAAATAAACTTTAATTGTGTCCATATTTTAAAGCTTTATATATTTTGATCCTCTCATCTTCTCTTGACTCCACAGATTGAACTTCATGCCTTGACTTCCTCTCTATTCTCTCTTTCCTTTCTTCCACCTCTGGCTTGAATTTCCTGACTGCAGACTCATTTCTGTTTTCTAAAAAAGTCAATTATACATGTCAACTATAAAATAACCAGTGAATGCCAATTTATTTACTGAATTTGAGTATGATTACTGAAGGTTAAAGGCCAGCCCTGAATCCGACCGGCCCACTTTATATGGGCCTGCAATATTTAAACGCCTTACAAGAAAATGTCTCAGGTTACGCATGTAACCATGGTTCCCTGAGAATAGGGAACGAGACGCTGCGCCCTCTAGAGGACGCAGCGTGGAGTTCCCTTTCGAAAGGGAACTAGCAATTTTTTAACTTTTTTTTTTTTTTTTTGCATTTTATTCTCTCTTCTCTTACATACAATATAATCACAGTTCACAGAAGCAGTAGATGAACTTTCACTGTTCTATGTGCAGTGGCACATGTTGTACATCCTCAAACTTGTAACCGTTGAATTGATTTGTAGCCAAGTACATCTTATATGTTACAACTGAGAGACAACTGTCTTTTGCCAGAAGACTGAGAAAATGTAGGCTGTAAGGTCAAACAAGGTCATTACCAATACTGCAATTTGGGAAAGGATGCTGACTTTATTTGTGTATTTATTTGCCTGCTTGCTGTACTGTAATTGACAGTACACTGTATTCTGGCGCACATACGTTCATATTCAGTTTTTTGGTATTTGAACTTTTCTTTTCTAAAATGTTACACTGTTTTTAATGTAGAAATAGCAAAATCCAGTGTATATAAATATATTTTCTAGGTTGCTGAGAGTTTAACCTTCAATCCTGTTCTCTCTGAGGAAAGAAATAAGGAGCCTGAGAGCAAAGATATCAGTCACAGGAAGATTGCAGTCAGTGAATCTACAGCAGAACAGAAGATGTGTGTGTGATGATCACACACTGTCTGTTTACAAACCTGCTGCACAAAATGACACGTCCATAAATGATGACTTAACCACACATTACACTTGATCCTGATCATAAATAGGTTGTAACTGACTTTCTGTTTGTATGATTTCTATTTTTATCAGTGTGTCTCTGACATACAGCTACATTTAGAGATTGCCCCTTTGGTGGAAACCGCCTGCTTTTCCCTCCAGCAAAATATTATGAGTAATATTTTCTCTCAGCATTGTGCAAGGCAGATCCTGACATGTTACACAGCAGTAATGAAAGACTCGATGATGAAATGCAACTTCTTTGTGAAACTAAAAGCAACTTACAGTTGGCAGAGCCCTGACACTTACCCCACAAAAACAAGAAGGAAAACTTGGCCTAAGCCAACATAATTGACTCAATATCCATAATATAAATCAAATGTGTTTCAAAAATGTGTCTCTGACAAGTTACCGTGGTGCCATCACCAAATATACTTGTGTCTGCTTTACTTGTAAAAATGACGAAAGTTGTAGTTCATTGATTTAACTGGATAATACTCTACCATATTGATACTGACATACAATTTGGATCACATAATCAGCTTCCAAAAATGAAGTACTTGTAATTTTAAATTACTCATAATCAGACTACAGTTACTTTTTATTGATTACATGATTACATATTCACACACTTACTCGTCATTTATTATTTTACAAAATACAATATTTGTCATGTAATTTAGAACAGCACTGATTACAGGTAAGACCATTGATGGCTCCTCGTTACCAAGCTTAAGGCCAATATACTCTATTTCACTGTATCTATGAAAAATACAAGCCTATGAACTACTGTATAGAAACTTCAAGTTACTAAAATAAAATGTGATAAACTGTTAGTCAAAGCACCTTCTGATTTCTAATGTTGGTGCATGTCAGTGTTGTCTCCTCTTTTCCTCATCATACTTTTTAGATTGATGTAATGTTTTGATATACGTTTAATCGCAATTGATGCTGAAGATTTTACAATTGCAGGTTTAAATATACAAAATATACTTGGATACTTTGACTAGTTTAAGCATAGTATTTCTAAACGGGCACACATTTATTGATTTACTCTAATAAATGTGATTGTTGTGCTTGTGTTTTGAGGGATACCCATGCATGATTGTATTAAATATTACTGGCCTCACAGAAAAACAATGAAATATCAAAACATTTTAAGAAACAGAGGTACCAAACATTGTAGTGTTGCTCTGTCAGCTTTGTTTGTGATCATTTTCGTTGCTTAAACAGAGCAAAACCCAGAACGCAACTCGCTCAATAACATTTGAGCTGTTCCCAATGTTACACATAATTGCATTTTACATATTAAATAGCTCCGTAGTAACAATTTGTAACATATATGGTCAGGACACAGAGGTAAGTAAAATCACATAAGTGTTTATTGAACAGGTTGGTGTCTCTGAGCTGTGCAGACGTGACTTGAGGTGAGTAGGTGATTACTGGATGTATATAAGGGTGATAGATTTGGTAGATGATTGTAATGTCCTTTTCCCACAGATAACGAGATCCACGGAGACAAGGGGATCTTCGGGAGCACACTGACCACGGAGACAGACGATC
>JAFVLL020011375.1:0-21625 GCA_021397915.2 Tor tambroides
TTGATTTTAATGACTATTTCACTTTCTTTTATGTAAAGCACTTTGAATTACCACTGTGTATGAAATGTGCTATATAAATAAACTTGCCTTGCCTTCTTCAAAAATGTACATATTTCAAACTTGTTGCATTATTTTGTATGTGTCTAAAACAACAACTCCCCATATATTGTGATGTTGTATATTTATATTCCCTGGCTTGTCAGCACTCATTTTATTTGCTGCTGAAAGAAATAAATTAAAAGGTTTTGAAAGTGACATGTATTTTGTTTCTCAGTAAGCATTTAGTAGATGAATTTGAATCTTTAAAGCTGCAATTTGGTAAGAAATGATTAGTTATCATTCATCTTAAGTAAAAGTGTCATTTAGAAGCATATTGGCTCATCTATGGTAGTCATATATGGCACCTCTAATGGTTCTGTGTAACACATTTTGACAAATGTGCTATTAAGCTTCTTATCTTTAAGAATATGTGCCATATAGTACCAAACGAGGTGTCCCTATGATTAAAAGCCAAAGAACCACTGTTGAACACCATTTTTGAGAAAAAGTGCTATATGGCACCTCTTATGGTTCTACATAGCACCATTTGACAAAGTGCTATATGGCACCTCTAATGGTTCTGTATAGCACCTCTTATGGTGCTATATAGCACCATTTGAAAAAGTTGCTATATCGTACCTTTAAGAATAGGTGCTATATAGCACCAAAAGTGGTTCCCCTATGATTACGAGCCAAAGAACCACTTTTGGTGCTATATAGCACCTTTTTTTAGAGTGTATAACTGAGTAACAGTGACAGGACTGAGTAGTGTCATCTGATTAATGTAAATATTAGGCTATCTATATTAATCTAGATAAATTTGAAAAAGCATTTTTTTTCCTCAACGTTTTGGCCTTCTATCCACATTGAGACAATCCTTTTGCCCAGAGAAAACCTATGGTTGTTACTGCATTTAAGATTGATTATTTTTCGTTATTTATTTCTTATCTTATAACCTGTCCTCTACCCCTAAACATAACCCTCTGCAGACCACTAGATTTAAATAGAAACATGATTTGTCCTTTTTCAGCAGTGAGGTCAGCTCACTAGTCAGTGTTCAACACTTTCACTATATCAGTGCGGTTATTAATACCTCACGTGTAGTCAAACCTGTATACTTATATAATGGATACTCCTTCCTGTTACCAGTTTCATTCCTGTTACTAAATAGTTTTTTCTTTAAAAAATGAAGTTAAACCACTATTTTTTAAATAAAGTTTGGTCCATAATTTATCCCATTGTTTAATAAATTGCATCATAGAAAATTGATAAGCTTGAGGTTTGAGTCGCCATTAAAATAATAAAAAAAGGCTTTTGTGTATTTTAGAAAAATACACCTTGTGTAGATAAATAGTGATTTTTTTTTATGATAAAAATAATATTTTTTGATCATGAAACCAACAATTTCTTTCAAATAAACATCTGCCTAAGAGGGAAATGAAGTAATTTGTTGACTTATTTTGAAACATGATTTTTAATAGACATAAAAGTTTTGGTAACAGGGCTGAGAAAAATGCATCTGTCTTCCACTTAAACCATGTAAAAAATTGAATAAGGTTACACGAGACTGACCGATACAGATTTTGAATAGTTTAATATGTGTATTACTAGAATCAGTCTTAAAAAAAAAAAAAAAAGTTTTACACACATATATACAAAGTAAAAGTGTTTTGACACTAAAACACACACTGCATATATTTACAGCTATTTACAAAAACAAAATCTATAATTAACAGTGAATAACGTCATTAGACTGAACTCAGCGGATCAGAAACACATGAGATTCTGATCAAACATCAGTGTGTTATTATTGTTTGTTTGGTGCTTTTCTCAATCCATCTGTTCTCTCAAGCAGCTTTGCAGAAGATTGTGTCTTGATGTCTTACAGTGTTCAAGATCACTCAGTGATAATCTCTCTCTCATGTTTGAGACAGCACTGAATCTGGCTGATTGTACTCCTGATCTCCAGCACTCAGAGCAATCCCCTCTTCTGTTTCTCCTGTGCTCTGGTTCTGCTGGGATCTTTTGACTCGTGCAGATCTCACTTTGTTCTGCGTTTAGGACAAGATACGTCAGTCATAACATCATTCATGTAACATCCTCATACTTCTGGATAACTATGCAGCATGAAGTAAAGTCTCCTGATGTTGCAGGTCAGTTTAAATCTCAAATCAATGCATTTATATGAATGACACTAACCTGACAAGACTTCAGACAGTCTGCGATCTCTGTGAGGTCAGAACAGAGAGACATCAGTCAATTAGTTTGAATCTCAGTTCAGTTCAATGAAAGAACCACTCATTCACTCTGAAACCATTCCTGGGATATTTGATGTGTTGTGTGCCGTTCAGCAGCTGCTGCTTGATTTGTTTGATTATTATTATTTATTTATTTTTTATTTATTTGTTTTGGTTTAAAGTGTTATGTTTAAATTGATCTGGTTCCTGCCTCCTTCTTCCCGTACTACTGGACATGCTCACACCTGAATCTCTGAGTGATTTTAACGTGACAGTGAGTGAATCTCAGCAGATGCGTGATTTCTAAGATTTCAGTCTTAAAGGGGCTCTGGGGCATTTTTAAGTGTTATTATTAGAGTGTGAGATACAATAATTCAATATCAATATATATCACAATATATCATTTTGGTGGTAAGATTTTTAAACATGTCCGATATCCAGTGCTTCCAGTCTTCAGTGTCACATGATCCTTCAGAGATCATTCTAATATGCTAATTTGCTACACAAAAAAAAACATTTATTTATTATTATTATTTAAAACAGTACAGTTTTTTTTTTCAGGATTATTTGATGAATAAAGATCAGCATTTTGTAACATCATACACTATACCATTCAAAAGCCCGGAGTCAGTGTATGTATGTATGATATATATATACATATATATATATAGTGGCGGGAGGAGCAAACGACAGACACAGTGGGTGTGGCGTCAGGCCTCGGAGAGGCTTTTATTCAACAAAAATATCAAAATAAAAAGTGTCCAAAGCGGGAAAAGTGTCCAAAATAAACAGGGGATCTGGTGTCCTCGTCGTGCCGCGGGATTAGTGAAGGAGGGGCAGTGTTCAGAAAGGAAGGGTCCAGGGAAGGGGCAGAGTCCGGCGGCCGCACACGCTCCCCGACATGGTCCGGGGCGCGAGGGAGCGGCGGCTTCTTCTAGCGGCGGCAACATCCTCTTCCTCCCGGTACTACAAGCGGAGATGGGTGGCCCGGCTTCCTGGCCCGTCAGCCACATCACGGGTGCGGTCCCCTCCAGACCACGGGGTTGACGGCTCGCGGCTTTGGCGGCACGGGGTTCCCTCTACGCACCCTTTCTGGACCCACGAGGACACCAGCGTGCATGCACGGGGAAGAGACTGGTCTCCCGAGGAGAGGCGCTCTCGGCGTATAAACGGCGGCGGTGATGAGGCCCTATTCGATTCAGGTGTGCCTCATCACACGCCGCCAGACCTGTCCATCTTCAGTGCCTCTCCTCTCACACACCCACTCCCGTCGGGAGCCTGGTGAAGGGCGGCGAATAAGGGACGGGGTGGTGATGATATTAAGGGGGGAGGCAGCCGACTCGTCACATTATATATATATTAGCAGTGTTGGGGAAAGTTACTTTTAAAAGTAATGCATTACAATATTGCGTTACTCCCTAAAAAAGTAACTAATTACATTACTTACTGTAGTTACTTTTTTTGGAAAGTAATGCCTTACGTTACTTTTGCGTTACTTTTTAAATATGAGCAGGGCTTGATTGTTTTTAATATAAGAAGTTCTATTTATAGCAAATATAAAAGCCCTTTCACACCAAAAAGTGTAATGAATAAACCTCAGGCTGAAGGAAAAGTAAAATCATGTCTGTACAGTAGAACGCAGGAGAAGAAGGTTCAACACTCTTCAGCTATAAAAAAAAATTAAGCACAATTGTTAGTTTATCTAAAGTCATTTTTGCTTATGAGTATGGTTGAACTGGACCATAAAAAGTCAGAATCAAAGACATTGGTAAATAAAATGGGATTAGATAAATTTGTGTTGTTTAACATATTTAATTATTGCAGGTTTGCGTCATATTCTGAGTTTGCATTTCACTGTTTTAATTCATTTTGATGAATACTAAATCAGTTGTTTTTTTTTTTGCGAGTGGGATGAATTAATGCACGTTGACATTTAGTTTAGAACTACAGTAACATGTTCCAATAGGGTCTGGCTGCAGACTTGCACTTGCACTCTCAGACTTGCACACTCAGACAACTGCACTTCCTCTGCAAGTGACGTCACTTGCAGTCGACACCTGCAGTCTTCGGTACCTGCGCCATTTGCAATCGGCGTATAGTGGGACCTGTTGGATTAAGACTTCCGAAGTCGTTCAAGAATCATTGATGTAAGTGCATATATGTATCTCTGTGTGTTTATTATACGTTTTATTAGAGGTTTAATCTCTGATATACAAAATTGTTTGTCAACGTATTCGCTGCTCATTTGTTTAAAAAGTTGCATTGACTGTATAGCCTAACTAGCCAGCCATGGAACCGTCACTGTCTTAAATACAGCTAAACTACTGAACGGAATGATATATGCTGTCGTAAGCTAATTATATGGCTTATAGGTAAACTAATGTATAGTGGAAGTGATTGTGGTGTTACTGATTTTCTAACTGAAATGAATGACACAATTAAATGTGGTGTTTAATTAGCAAAATAGGTAGTGTGAAACGTATTGTAAAACACCACATTTGATATTTTGTCCTGCTCCTACCCTGTTTCTCAGTTCAGATTATTACATTTGAGTGACATTTCCTATATTTTTCACAAAGATCATAAGAGGTTCTTCTCTGTTACTGAACTACCATCAAAGTATTCTTGATTCATTCTCATTATTAATGAGCAAAAAAGAGAATAATGTTATGTCTCTGACTGTGAGAAAGTATGTTATCACTATGTTTGGAAAAGTTGACTTAGAGTGCTTAAACCTTGAGGGAAATTTATTTTTATTTTGTGTGTGTGTACTTTTGATGTATACAATACTCCCTGTTGAAGAACTTTGAAATAAATGTATTTTCATTAGTGTATTTGTGCATCCCGAGCTGAATAGGTTTTATAATCGATTGAGAACAAAACTATAGATTTGATGTAAATATGTACTTTTAATAAACACTTTACTAGAAAAAAAATGCTGTATGAATGCAACAGTAGCGAAGATCGCCTCTGCTGGAAAACACCTGCCATCTTGTGGGGTATTTTGACTTGTTACAACAGTTATGTGTCTGACAAAGCAAATTAATAAATATCCCATTGTAACATACAAGATCAAGATGATAAACACTACTGACACACCACTACAGTTAGAATTAATAATTGAAAAGTGATAATTAGAAAATGACAAAATACATTTACATTTATTGTTTAAAATGTTGTTAAACTATTTGTTTCAACTATTTAAAATGTAAGAGTTTGTCCAAATAAACCTCCTCTATGATGTCGTGCTCTCTGATGACTTTAGTGCCATGCACAGTAAATCGTTGCAGGCTGTCGTAATGGAAACATGTTATTTGTAGATGGTCCCTCAGATAAGCGATGACGTCACGACTCTCCATAGAGGTAAGCGTGTTTGTCAGCTTCTTTAAAACGCCGAGTTCTACAGAAAAATGTGTTGTAGTTTGTGCTCATAACAGTCGGTAACGATAATTGACCGAAAGTAGCCTTTTTAAATGCAAATTAGGCAAGTTATTGAACGCGGAAGTCCGAATGTGCGAATATAAAACCAACTTTACCCCGGTCTTCAACGCAGCAGATCTCAGTTCAGATGATACTCCTCCAGATATTCCTGCTTGCTTCAGAACTTAGTCACGACTCTGAGGATGAGAATATTACATATTTATTGACCAGTTTCAAAAACTGTATTTTTCTTAAAGAAACAGCACTTCTAACAGCTTGTATTAGAGAGCACGGTGAAACTAATCTTCTTCCTCTGAGGTTTAATGGTGTTTGGCAAACAAACGCGAGTGTTTTAGCGCCACCCGCTGGACTGGAGTGAAGCGGCGAGAGGAGGGAAATACGGGGAAAATTTGAGACACCCTTTTTTTCTTTTCTTTTCTTTTTCTTTTTATTAAATGTCAGTCATATTACATCCAATGAACATAACAGCATATTGTACAGAAAAATATTAAACAGACTACATTATGCAAAATATGAGAACATACAAGAAATAAAAATAATTAACAAATAAAATAATTAACAATAAATATGAAAAATAAATTAAAAAAGAAAAGAAAAGAAAGGGTATGAGACAATCATTCAAATAGCTTAAAAGTTTCACATATAGACCTAGAGCGTTTTGCTTTAATATTTTTCAACCCATGTAGTAACTCAATATAATGTTTCATATCTATATGAAATAACAAAAAAGTGGGGTTTCCTTTAGCCCATTTCTGTTTATGTATATGGTACTTCCCTATAATCAAACAAAGATTAACAATAAAGGTGACATTTGGTGGTAATCTTTCTCAGAAAAATAAACTTTCATGCCTAAATATTTACAAAGAAAGCCCTCCAAATCTATGCAAAAAAAAAAAAAAAAGATTTAACTATAAATGCAATTAAAAAAATAAGTGGACAGCATCCTCCCGCTCTGCTCCACAGAAATCACACCTATCATCCACATCAGTACGAAACCGTGCTTTAGCAGGGTACACCAGATGAAGTATTTTAAAATGTACTTCTCTCATCTTATTTGTAATGCAGTATTTTTTAGGCAGCAACCATGCATATTTCCAATCAATGTACTCGATTTTGCCAAAATGTTTTAGAAGATATTGGGCTATATTATATAAGTAATTTCCTAATAAAGTAATTATTCCGTCTCTTATCAGTAATAGTTACTCCTTTAATTGCAATATCAGATCTAAGACTCTCATTGTCATTATTCACATTTCATTTAAACAGACATTTTAAACCAGACAGAATAGCATCAAACACAATGCAATATTCTTTAGGGATTATCGGAATATTATACCTTTGAAGAAATTCTACATTGGCATACAGGTGCACATTCTCATTAAATAACTGTTTAACAAATATAATTCAATTATCAACCCATTTTTGAAAAAACAAAGTTTTATGTTTAAATGTTATATACCTATTATTCCAAATTATACATTTGTTTGGAGAAAAATTATGTTTTATAGAGAAGCAACCAAGACAGAAGCACCTGCCTGTGGAAATTACTTAATCTGGGATCTTACTAAATTCAAAACTGCATTGCAACAGAAAAGCAAGCTCACCCATTTTTTTTCAAAGATTAGATTAGGAATGTTACGTACGCTGTTACGTACGTAAGGTGCGTAAAGTTTGCGTGCAGTCTGTTTTGTCTGTGTTCCAGATTCCATTGGCCCACCAACCTGTCACTCTTCGTCTTGGAGGATGGCGCCCCGGTTCACGTTGTCCAATCATCTCACGCCACCTGGTTTAAATGCCCGTTACTGTCCCGCGCGCTCTAGCTTCTCGCTCACTTCTGTTTCAATCTGATGTTACGCTCATATGCTCTTTTGTGACCTGTATAATAACTGTTAGTTTTCCCTGTATATTGTGTGTTAAAATACATCTCAAAAGTCCTTAGTCCATACAGTGTTTGTTCAGTGTACAGTTTTCTGTTTATTGCTCCGTCTTTGCTATTTTCCCACTGTGCAAGGTGGGAAATAAGGTTGGGAAGGCGCGAGCAGGTAAGTTTGTCGCGCGACATACACTGTACAACACGTAGGTCAACTTTGATGTATTAGACACACCAGGTTAGGAGGGAGTGCCACTCGCTGTACGTTTTGTTTTTCCTCTTAGAGTAGTTTAGTTAGGGCGTTGTAACGCCGAAGACTTTTTCTTTTCTACATTTTCTTTTTGGTAGTTGGCTTAGACCATAAAACTAGCTAGCTGTGTTTTGTTTTGTTTTGTTTATTTCTTTTATTTGGCACCTCTCGTGCTCCTCCTTCCCATCTTCTTTTTGTTTTGTTGATGTTTTGTGGTACCCTGTTTTTCTTGTAAATACTGTAAATACTGTCTCTCCACTTTTGCACTGAGTACTGCACAATAAATTGTATCAGTAGAGTTTTGGCACAATCTTGCTCTTTATTTCGCCTACCAGCATTCTGGCACATGTATACACACATCTAAATGTTGCTTCCCCTTTTTCCCCTAGTCCAGCTAATTCTAAACACTTAAAGGACGTAACAAGGAATTAAATATCAAATTTTATTTTTATACTGAAAGTAATGCTTAATCCATCTATTCTTTAAAACTGTATTTGAAGTGCTGAAATCAAGCACATTTAAGCCTCCATTTCAAACCGAATTAGTTAAGGTACATTTTTTAATGTAATGAGATCCGTTTCTCCAAATACAATTGAAAGGATTTTTTATCAACTTCCTTAATTATGTCATTAGGGACTTCCAATGAAGTATTGTTTATTTGGGTTTTTAACCCTCCAGATTTCAATTAAATCCAATCCTAAACACAAATTATGTAATTCATTAAAATTACTGAAACTATTTCCGCAAGGAGGAATACAGTCTAAGTTATTGTCCCAAACAGAATATCACCACCAAATAATAGTTTAGCATCAGAAAAACTGTCCAGAATATTTCTTATTTTTTCTTCAAAGTCTTGTAATAAACTTTTATTCCTCACAACACTGTTGGTGTTACGAGTCTGTCTGTCCTTCTCCCTCTCCTATCACACGCATGCCCGCACCTGGTATCACTTGAGCCTTGATTGAGCACACCTGCACTTCATTAAAGACTTATCACTCAGCACTATAAAGCCTCACACCTCAGCAGCAGTCTTGGTCCGATCTCGTAAACATGACTTAATCATGAAGTGGACTCTTCCCTCGGTATCGTTACCCAGAGTTATCTAAGTTTATCTACCTGTTGTACTACCTGCTATCTCTCCCTCCAGTTGTGTTCTCCTTCGTCAGCTTTGTCACCCGCTGAGGTGTGTGCTCCCTGTATTACTGGTCTCCGTCTCCACGAGTTCCTGTTGGACAAAGAAAGGTTTCATTATTCCTCGAAGTCAACCTATTGACCTTCTCTGAGTTGGCATACTCACACGAAGTCTCTCTTTGCTACTCCTGAGCTCACCTGTTGATCAATAAACTTCTTCTGTTATTCACTTACTTTCGTGTCTGACCAGTATATGTTACAGATGGTTGCATATATATTCCCTAACACAAAATATTGCTGGTTGAATTCGACAATCAAAATAATCCATCTGCCCAAGGAATGTGAAAAACTTAATTTTTCCTCTAAATTTACCCTTCAAAATTGCTACACCTGCAGAATATGACATCCACATATCGTTGCCCCACTGGCTCTTCCAAAACCGAAAGTCTAATTAAGATGCATGTGTTCCTGGATGAAATAAAAATCACAAAAATATTTTCTACAAAACAAAAAGATTGCTTTTCTTTTAACTAAATTTCTCATGCCTCTAACATTGAGAGAGAAAAAAGCGAGTGATCTCGTACTCACAGAAGAACTTCAGAACAAAAGTTTACATCTCTAAACCCCTCAATGTTTAGCTTGTAACATGCTGTAGGCATCTATAAAACAATGTCAGACATAAAAGTCATTGCCTGCTTCACAAAAATCTCCTTCCCATCCACAAATGCCCTAGTACTGAGAAAATGTGCCCTTCTTTTTGTGCAGCTTCAACACTTGGCCACAGCTGACTCCTGATTTCTTTATCAACTGCTGTTAGATCTTCAGCAAACCTCAACTTCTTTTCTTTCGAAAAGCTGCGTTTCTTTGCACTTTTCCACAGCAGATGCCTGGATCTGAACAGAAGAATTACAGCTCTTGGCTTCTGAATCACGTCGAGCTTCCTTCCTACGCGATGAACCACGTCAATTTCGGTAGCGACCTTTCCCTTTTCATCTGGAAGCACTGCCGCACAGATGTCCACAACCTTCTGTTTAATATCTTCGCCTTCGTGTTCATCAAGACCATAAAGCCTCAAGTTCCAGCGCCATCTATATCTCTCCATTTCGTTCACTTTAGCTTCCAGATCCAGTATTTTCTTGTCATGGCTACCACTCGATGATTTCAGTCCAGTCAGGTCTGCTTTAATATCGTTAATCTCACGAGACAAGAATTCTGTGGATTTTTGGAGAGCCTCAATTCCATCTGAGTTCTTTTTAATGATCTTTTCCAAACCATCAGCTTAATTTTTTTCTGTCAGTATATTCTGACCATGTTGTTTTGCAGGTCGACGAGGGACAGCTCGTTCTTTGGTTTCTTTGAATCGGGAGTATGCAGCGCAGAATCTATTTCGGTCAAACCTTTAGAGAGCAAGGTTTCACAATGTTGATGGATACTCGTGCGCCTCCACAGGATCCTGTTCAGCATCCATCCACACCTCTTGAGAATCTTTTTTGGAACTTTGTCTGTCTTTTCGTTTTCCAGCCATAGCTTGCAGTGATGTCAATCAGTTTGCACATTATCAGCAATTTAGGCTTACTGATGAGGTATACTGTCTTTAAATACAACACAAAAGTGGTGTAAATAAAATTACTGAATTATTGCTAGGTCAAGGTAATGTAATTAACCAAACGGCGGGGAATTTAGAGAATAAACTTCTCGCCTCACAGAATCACGTCCACCACGGTCGCCATCTTGTGTTAAATGTTTTGTTTACTAGAAATGGAGTTTACACGCTGTCATTCTTACACATGCTCACATTCTTTCACACACACATATGCATCTGTTGAATGTTCTAATATCAGCATTAATGTTGTGGTTTATTTGTGTACTGTCGTGCCAGAATAGTTTGTAAAGAACTTAACTATTAACTAATTAATAACCATTATTGTATAATAGTGTTTTTGTATATTTTTATACAATATATAAAATGTACCAAAAAAGTCAAATTTGATCAAAAGTTATATTCAACAAATGTTCAATGCTTCATTTATAAACTCTGTAGCTGTTAATGACTTTTCTACATTTCTTCTACATGCATGTTACATTTTGTGTGATTCTTTGTGTGATTTTTAAAAATGAACAAGATTTGTAGGTTTAAGCTCGATTTGAGATCTTTTTAGCCTAGCAATGTAGTAATTTTAAACCATCAAAAAGCAACCCAGCATGCTGGGTTAAACATAATAACCCAACTTGTTGGGTTAAAATAACCCAGCATTGGGCTTGTCCCTTTCTGACCCAGCGCTGGGTTGCCAAAATAACCAACGCTATCTCACGGCAATTCGTACGTATTTTACGAGGTGGCTAATTCGTACGAATTCGTACGACCTCACTCGTACGATTTAGTACGATTTGTCTAAACCCCAGTGACGGGTAGGTTTAGGGGCGGGGTTAGGTGTAGGTCATACGTACAAATTCATACGAATTGGCAACTCGTAAAATACGTACGATTTGGCAAAAATCGTATGAATTTGTACGAGTGAGGTCGTACGAATTCGTACGAATTAGCCACCTCGTAAAATATGTACGAATTCCCGTGAGATCGGGCTGAAATAACCCAAATTGGGTTGTTTTAAACCAGCAGTTTTTAGAGTGTACGACCCGCCAAATGCTGGCCAAATCACAGAGATGCCAATTTGCACGGGACTAATATTATCACAGGACCTCGGTGTTCGGCGAAATATGGTAGGTCATTTGCGGGGGAATTTTTACTTTACAAATGACAGACATGGCCGATTCGCACGGGATTAAGATCACAGACAACCTCAGCAATTATTACAAATGACTGGATGTCTATGGGATCAGATTCCCGCCAAAAGTATTGCAGTCACGGATAAAAAAATAACAAGGGTGAAAACAAAATTTAAAAACGCAAGTAAAAATATATTGCACAAGATTTAAAATTGAAAGCAAAGTTTTCAGAATAGCAAACAATGGTCACGGATTGAAAAATTATAAGCGTGAATCAAATTAATAACGCATTTTAAAAAACAAGCATGAATAAAAACTTTAAACACATTTAAAATCATACTGCACAAAATTGAAATATTAATGCAAAATTATCTGACTTACAGTTTAATGTAAATCAGGGCGGGATCAAGCATCATCATTGGTCCACTAGTTCTTGATTGACAGCTCCTCCTCAGCCAATCAGTCCAAGAGGGGTGGTGACATCACTCCAGTGCGCCTCATTAGCTGCCAATGCTCAGCGTTCACTTGTACAGCTGAAAATGTTTAACTGTCAGCTGGGTAACATCTTTCTATACAGGACACCGTTATATGTGACTGTCTGTCACTGCTGTTAGGTTAAATGAGCCATCCTAGTGACTCGTCGTGGTTATGTTCACCTGTATTTATTCGCCTATGGCCACATCGCGAAAGGAGCAGCCACAATATGCACCGGCCTCGCGAAGTCAGGTTATATGTGCCTGGCTCGCCCATACCTGACTTATAATAAGTCTTATGGTTATTACTGTTAGGAGAGGATAATATGAGTAAAAGTAATGCATCCCAGTCACAATTGTTTAGTTTGCTGTATATTGCTCGCAATTATTAACTGTCTGTAAGCAATATTTTGCTTAGTTATTGTCATGTATTGTTTTTCTGTAAACAGCTTTGCAGCTTTTTCTTTCCTGTACAGTATGTAATTGATAAGGTTGATAGTTTTGTAAGATTTATCACATTTTGTGTTACCCTGAGATTATAAAATGACATATTGAATGATTCACTTTATTCCTCACTGAATGAATCTGCCGTTTGAATGAATGATTTAATGTCTTACTCTAAAGATACTTGCTGCCACCTGCTGGCTTTTTTACTTTCATATTGTTGCTGTATTCTAACTTTATACATTTAAAACATTAATATGATAGTGTTATGCAGTTATAAATAAACACAATAGGCCTATGCAAATAAATCATTGTGTATGTCAAATCCACCTGGCCTCTGTAACTGTCTCCTCTGTAACAGTATCGCTTGTATCTGTAACAGTATCTAACCTTGTCAATGCAAAAACAATACATTCATTTATTCATTATTAATTTACCAATTTACTCATTTAACCTTAACGGATTAACCTTAACCTTAAACAAGCGCAAAGGGAAAAACAGCATAAGCATACCAAAAATAAAAAATATGAGCAGAAAATATTTGAGAGCAGAGAAAGCAGAGAAATATAACCAAGGAAAACATGTTTTTGTGCACAAAGTCAGATAATTTTGCATTAATATTTCAATTTTGTGCAATATGATTATAAATGTTTACATTTGATTCATGCTTTTATTTCTAAAAATGCTTTATTAATTTTTTTTATTTTTATTTACGCTTATTATTTTTCGATCCGTGACCATTGTTTGCTATTCTGAAAACTAAAGCTTGTGAAATATATTTTTACTTGTGTTTTTAAATTTTGTTTTCATGCTGATTATTTTTTTTTATCCTTGACTGCAATACTTTTGGCGGGAATCTGATCCCATAGAGGTCACCAGGTAATACTAGTCCCGTGCAAATAGGCTTTAAACGCACTAATTGCCTTGAGTACTTGGGTATTATTTCGCTCCTCTCGCCGCTTCACTCCAGTCCAGCGGGTGGCGCTAAAACACTCGCGTTTGTTTGCCAAACACCATTAAACCTCAGAGGAAGAAGATCAGTTTCACCGGGCTCTCTCTTTTGTTTTGTTTTGGTGCTTTTTTAATGCAGTCTATAAAAATACAGTTTTTTGAATCTGTTCAGTAAATACCTGTACTATTATCATCCTCAGAGTCGTGACTAAGTGTTGAAGCAAGCAGGAATATCTGGAGGAGTATCATCTGAACTGAGATCTGCTGCTTTGAAGATGGTGTTTGTTAAAGAAGAGAGTGAGGAGAACATGATTGAACCAGAAACCTGGAGAATAAAACAGGAGGAACAAAGAGGTTGGACTTTATTCTTCATTCATCTTTAATGACTGTTTGTGTTACATCAGGCTTACAAAGATTTGGTAACACTGAATTATAAAATTTCATTATAAAATTTCAAGAAGTTTTGGATTTAGTTTGTTGTAACTGAAACAAACATAAGAGCTGCTGAGTAATATAGCTGGAGCAAATAATAAGGGACACTTTTTTTCAACAAAATGTGTGCTAAATATGTAGTTGAGCAATCCTATTCAGTAGTTCTCTAGATAGAAACATGGGATTTGTCTATAATATTTTAAAAATGATTCACGAAAAGTTTCAGGGATGTATAATTTATAAAATTGTATCAAAAGGAACACAATTTGTATATGAATTGCCTTTAAATTGTTACACCAGGGTTCACTTTTTTGTATTTTCACATTTCTGTGTGTGTATTATTACTATAATTTTATTTGTTTGTTTTTCAAGTTACTGACAAATAATCTGTTTCTGCTTTTATTTTATAGAAGAAAGTGAGGAGAACGAAGAATTGAGTGACATTGAGGAGAAAAATCATGTCAAAACTGGAGAAAAAATCTTGAGTTGCGCTCAAACCAAAGAGAAAGATTTAAAGAAAAGAAGAGCTGAGAACATCCACACTAGAGAAAAAACATACAAGTGTTCACACTGTGACAAGAGATTCAGTTGTTCTGGATACCTGAAAACACACGAGAGGATCCACACTGGAGAGAAACCGTACACATGTGTTCAGTGCGGGAAGAGTTTCACATTAAAAGCAACTCTTACGACGCACATGAGAATTCATACTGGAGAGAAACCATTCACTTGTGATCAATGTGGGAGGAGTTTCACACACTCACCAAACCTTAAGAAACACATGAAAATCCACACAGGAGAGAAACTGTACACATGTGATCAGTGCGGCAAAACATTTATGAGGGCTTACGACCTGAAGATACACATGGCAGTTCATACAAAGGAGAAGCCACATTCCTGTCATTTGTGTGGAACGAGTTTTTTGTTACTACAAAGTTTGAAAATACATCAGATAAGACACACTGGTGTGAGAGAGTATGTGTGCTTTGAGTGTGAAAAGACTTTTATTACAGCAAAGTGTTTAAAAGAGCACCAGAAGATTCACACTGGAGAAAAAACATACCGTAAGTGTTCACACTGTGACAAGATGTTCAGTCACCCAGCAAATCTGAAAACACATGAGAGGATTCACACTGGAGAGAGACCTTATAAGTGTTCACACTGTGACAAGAGATTCAGAGATTCAGGAGCTCTGAAAGCACACAAGAGGATCCACACTGGAGAGAAACCTTATAAGTGTTCATACTGTGACAAGAGATTCAATCAGTCAGGAGCTCTGAAAACACATGAGAGGATCCACACTGGAGAGAAACCTTATAAATGTTCACACTGTGACAAGAGATTCATTCAGTCAGGAGCTCTGAAAAGACATGAGAGGATTCACACTGGAGAGAAACCGTATCACTGCACTGCATGTGGGAAGTGTTTCAATCAATTATCTTCCCTACAGAGTCATACAAAGAACAATCACCGTAAGTAGATCATCTTCAGATCCAGCACTTTCAGATCTGATGCTGCATCATCACCAGATGCAACACAATAATGCATCAAGCAATAAAATATCATCTGGATAAATCGGTCCTAACCAGACATTACAAGTGGCATGACAGAAACATTATCTAAAGTTTTCGCAGTGAATAAAGTTCATCTTCATCTTCAAAATCAGCAGATTCAACTGTGAGATTCTGATCAACTCAAAGATGGAGTTCCTCCCCAAAGAACAATGTCAAAACGTTTTATTATTGTGTGTAATTTTGCTTCATGATATAAATGATATCATTGTGCTTTCTTATGAGTTACATACAGTATACTTTCATACAGTTTCATTTCATACTATGTCGCATACAGTATGTGTCACTTGTAGTTTACTTACTCTTTCATGAAGGAAAGTAGAAACTTTTTCCAAACTGTTCTTGTTCAGGAAGCTGATTAAGTGACTGTAACACTTGAGCTTTAATTTTAATGTGTTCTTCACTGTTGTTTTTAAAATGACTGAGTTATTCAACCACTTAAGGTGTATTTAGGAAATCAGATGCAAAATATACTGCCATGTAGCTTTGTAAATGATCCTTATTTTCTTCTCTTGTAAGTATGGATGGGTAACTTAATTTCTAGCGATTATCGTCAATTTGAGCTAGACAATGACATCTCTGAATTAAATAATGAAATGCCTTTAACTGAAAATTGAGTGTTTAATCTTATTATACATTGCTGACACTCTATCCTCCAATTTGACACTCTTAAGTGCTTTGACACAATCTGTATTGTTAAAAGCGTACTATAATGAAGGTGACTTGAGCCATGTGGCTAAATTACGTAAGACTTGTATCGATAAGCTCTAATGTTAGCTGTTCTGCTTTTGGAGCTGGGGAAATTAAGGAAATACACTTACAATTTATCACTGGTAAATAAATATCAAGCTAACTGTATCTTGCCAACCTTTTCTACATTTGATAATACCAAGACATTCTTCACTGAGGCATTTTCATTGTTTTGCAATCCAGAAGTGAGGTCTCTTTTGTACTTTAGGGCAGTGTGATTAATTTTATTTTCGAATGAGTTTGACTTCCGAGGATTATGAAAACAAGTTGTTTGAGTTAAAGTGATATATTAGAGAAAATAATAGTAATGGTGAGATTAAGCCTTATGAAGAATTGAAGCTTTTCATCCAAGTGGTTCACAAAGGGGTTAATTTCTCGAGACTTCATTTGCTCATAATACCACCTGGTGGCCAAAGAGTGCAAAACAAGCAGATACATTACAGATAAGGTTATTTTCATAAACTAAGACGAAAAGATTGATGAGAAGACTATTTCATATATATATTTTTTTAATTGAAAAGCTAAACGAAACTAACAAGTAATTGAAAAATGAACTGAAATAAAATACGCAAATTACAGTGCATCTGTATGTGATTTCGAATGAGCAGAAATCTGTAAGAAATGCATCGATCTGTAGGTAAAATAACTGACAAAAACATACTGTTATTTTCATCACAAACGAAATTTGCACCGCAAAAAGCAGCAGTTAGACCCTTTAATGGTGACAGCAATAACTCATCATGTGGTAGGAAAAAAGTTTGAACATTAGTGTTCCAAAAAGCCACATTGAAACTCTCCTGCCATTTTAATTTTTAATATACGAACATAACTGTGGTATGTCAAATATACTGAAATAATTTAGATACAGATCCGAGTGAAGGCGGAGCTGTGCTTCTGAGATCAGTGAGTGCGGAATGGTACTATGATATGGTTTTAGACCAAATGACAGTACTGAGACTATTCTTATTAGAGTTACAAGCGAAGTGCTTTTATCATCTGATCGTGGTTGTATCTCTCTGTTAGTGCTACTGGATCTTAGTGCCACGTTTGACACTATCGACCACAACATTCTTTTAAATAGACTAGAAAATAATGTTGGCATTAGAGGAAGTGCACTGGTATGGTTCAAATCGTGTGCAGTATGGAGTACCTCAAGGCTCAGTACTAGGGTCGTTACTTTTCCTGCTTTACATGTTACCCTTGGGAGATATCATTAGGAAACATGGTGTTAGCATTCACTGTTATGCTGATTTTTCTGATAAGCAATCTTTCCTTCGAAAAACATGTTTCCAGCATTTGTAAAACTTAAATTTTCCATCTTAAAAATATATCTAAATTACGACCCAATGTCAAAAGCAGAAACATTAATACATGCATTCACGACCTCGAGGCTAGATTATTGTAATGCTTTATTGGGTGGTTGTTCTGCACGTTTAATAATCAAACTCCAGCTGGCTCAAAATGCAGCAGCTAGAGCTCTTACTAGAACCAGGGAGTATGACCACATTAGCCCGGTTATGTCAACAATGCACTGGCTCCCTATTAAACACTGTATACATTTTAAGATCTGGCTGATTACCTATAAGGCCCTGAATGGTTTGGCACCTCAGTATTTAAGTGAGCTCTTACTGCATTATAATCCTCCACGTCCACTGTGATCTCAAAACTCTGGCCATTTGATACCTAAAATATCAAAATCAACTGCGGGCAGGAGATCGTTTTTCTATTTAGCACCCAAACTCTGGAACAATCCACCATACACTGTTCGGGAAGCAGACACACTCTGTCAGTTTAAATCTTGATTAAAGACCCATCTCTTTAACCTGGCTTACACATAATACACTATCGCCTTTCTATAATTCAAATCCATTTCTTGTTAGGATTGTTAGGCCGCATTAATTAGATCAACCGGAACCGGGAACACTTCCCAAAACACCCAATGTACTTGTTACATCGTTAGAAGAGTGGCATCTACGCTAATATTAGTCTGTTTCTTTCTTATTCCGAAGTCCCCGTAGCCACCCAGATCTAGTCTGTATTCAGATCAGATGGTGGATCAGCACCTAGAGATGACCTCTACAGCCCTGAACGTCAGCGGAGACCAGGACACCTAGATGAGCCCCAGAGATTGTGCCCCAGTGAACCTGGAGCGGAGTGACTATTAAATGCTTGGAGCGCGAAGGGGAAATTGTTGCCGCTCCACTCCGCTCGCATACTCTGCCGGACAGCGCCACACAAATGTGGCTTTTTGTTAATGACAGTCTTACTACAGGATTTAACACAGAGTAACAGCTCACTACCAGTTACAAAAGACACTGTAAAAGTCTGTCACAGGCAATTCTAGTTGCATTTTTCATCAATTAATTTATTAAATTATTATTTGACTATGTTCTGGCCCGCCATCTAGTGGTGAATTTTTTTTTTTTTTTGGCTCGACAAAGGAGATTGATTTTGTTATTTTGTTATTAAACTCACTTGCGACCCCTGATCTAGGTTAATATCAGTGTGTGTTTTTGTCTGTAGGCTCTTCGACAACAGAATTGAATCCAGAGAGCTCTTCAGGACAGATCCCTGATTTGAGATCTGGTGATGTAAACTCTCTCTGGAATCAGGTAATATAACCAGTGGGAAATAATGAGGTAACCAATGTAAAAAGCTTTGAAGAAGCTGCCCATCAGAGTCCCAGAGAAAAGAGAGAGTGCATTAGGATTAACTGATCTTCTCCTCATATGAGAATCCACACTGGAGAGAAGCCGTTCAGATGTGAGCAATGCGGGAAGAGTTTCTCAGAGAAATGCAGTCTTGAGATTCATGTAAGAGTTCATAGTCGAGAGAAATCATTCACATGTGATCAGTGTGGACAGAGTTTCATATGTGAACAAAGTCGTGAGATTCACATGAGAACGCACAGCAGAGAGAAATCGCATGTGCGCCATCAATGTGAAAAGAGTTTCACCCGATCAGAACACCTTAAATCACACATGAAAATCCACACGAGAGAGAAGCCGTTCACATGTGACCAGTGTGGGAAGAGATTCTCAAACAATATCTTGAGATTCACATTAGAAGTCACACCAGAGAGAAGCCGTTCACATGTGACCAGTGTGGGAAGAGATTCTCAAACAATATCTTGAGATTCACATTAGAGGTCACACCAGAGAGAAGCCGTTCACATGTGATCAGTCACTTATATAAATATGAGAAAATTCATACTGGTATAGGAGCTCATATGTGCTTTGACTGTGGGAAAACGTTTTCTTCAGCAAACAGATTAAAACAGCACCAGAGGATTCACACTGGAGAGAAACCTTATATGTGTTCACACTGTGAAATGAGATTCAATCAGTCATCAAATCTGAAAACACATGAGAGGATCCACAGCAGAGAGAACTTCTGTGTAAGTTAGTTTTCCCAAGAGCAGTACTGAGCAACAGGCCATTTCACGACATAAAAATTCAGTCAGAGATTTTCACAGGTGAATAAAAAATATAAATATAAATCTGTAAGTCTTAATAATGAGAAACTTTCTCAGAATAATAAGTTATGTCATAATATTCAGAAAATAAATCTCATAATGAGTTTTATTGTAATTGCAATATTTGGTAGCATTTTATTTTGCTGCTGTTTCTCCAAATACAACTGTGCACTTAGTAATTATAATAACTAGGTAATAAGCAGGTACTAACCCTGAACCTACCCCTAAACCTACCCCTACCCCATGTAGTTACTTTATATTACTAGTACTTTCTTGTGTAAGCACACTGTAAGTAGGCTACATAGTGCAACCCAAGGTTTTTTAAAAAAAAATATTTTAACAATGAAATACCTTATCGTAATGTTGACTTTACATCTCATAATAATGAGATACATTCCCCTAATAACTATTTAACGTCTCATAATGAGATACATTTCATGATTTAATCCACACATGTGTAATGTAGATGAGGGCATGAAGGCATGTTAGCGACATCTCCTGGTCAAAGCCATGTAAACACATGCTAAACGATACAATAAATCATTATCCTGAATAAAGACATATATTGAGCTTAAGCATGAGAGCTTAAGCAGTTCTTTCAAATAGTAAATTTTCTGTTTTTACTGTATTTTTGATCAAATGCAATATTGCTGAGATGAGATTTCTTTCAAAACTGTTTGAAAATTTTATTGACCCCCTTTTAAATGGTGGTGTATATTTAAATCGCTTTCGTAAGAGTGCCGTTTTTTAGGTTTCACTTTCGTTTTTAAAAATAAAAAAAAAATCCATCACGTTCTATAAAGTCAATTTTGAAGTCATTTTGTTCACATTAACGTGAAGAAATTCGGATAGTGTCCTCTGGCATGGTTTGAACACACACGTGACCAGAAGCTCCGCCCTCTTACAACACTCACCAGGAAGAGTCTGGTTTATTTCTCTCTTCTGTCAGACTGGCTCTCGATATCTCGACAAAAGCTAACAAGAATCAGTGATCTGTGACGAATGAAGGAAGATGCTTCCAAGAAAGGTTTTTGAGCAGTTTCTTTGTGACTCATTTTTGAAAGAATCATTCAGAAAGTGAAAGTAAAGTTCATATTGCTGGAGCTCAAACAGGGACGATGGCTTCATCAGCTGAATATGATTATATTTGTCCTGTATGTCATGAAATCTTCAAGACTCCTGTTATTCTGTCATGTAGTCACAGTTTCTGTAAAGAATGTCTTCAACTGTTCTGGAGAACCAAGCAGACTCAGGAGTGTCCCGTCTGCAGGAGAACTTCAAGACATCAACCTCCAGTTAATCTTGCTTTAAAAAACTTGTGTGAGTCGTTCCTGAAGAAGAGAAATGAGAGACGTTCATCTGAGGAGTTCTGCAGTTTACACAGCGAGAAACTCAAACTCTTCTGTCTGGAGGACAAACAGCCGGTGTGTTTAGTGTGCTTTACTTCACAGCAACATGACAGTCATAACTTCAGACCCATCTGTGAAGTGGTTTCAACACATAAGGTAAGACAGATTAATATTTGATGATTAAAGCTGGGCATAAATACATTTCTTACTACCATTTTCCTGATATAACGTGAACATATTATAGAAATCTCTGGTGTCTTATAAATTTTCACTTTAAATTCCAGGAGGAGCTCAATACAGCATTGAAGTCCTTACTGGAGAAACGTCAACACAAAGAAAACATTAAAGGAGAGTTTGAGAAAACACTTCAACACATCAATGTGAGGATTGATATGCATACCTTTGATTAGAACAGATGCATTGTTTTATCTGACAATTGCATGCTCCTGTATTGACCTGAATAAGAGTTTACTCCTTGAAGTTTA
>JAFVLL020011377.1:0-15967 GCA_021397915.2 Tor tambroides
CTTTTTGATGATATTCTAATTATATGACCAGCACCTGTATATTTGTGTTTTAACAAAAAATATCTGAGTAAAACGAACAGTGGCACAAAACCACTTTTTTGAGTGTACAGTATGTATGTAAAGTTTTTGTACAGTCTCAGTTTGTGTATATGTAGTCAACTATGTATAGTAGTTATAGCATTTATAGTATATGTATAGTCAGATGGTTAATTGTTGTATAGCTTTATTATTTTCCTTATACTTGCAATGTTTATGTTTAACTGGTATGTAGCACCGTGGTCCTGCGAGACATGACATTTTGTTCCACTATATGTGAATGACAATAAAGCTGTATATGCAGAATGACAATAAAGCTCAACTTGACTTGACTTGACTTGACGAGAAGCGGAAGGGTGGTTACTGTATGATGACTGAAATCGTGAAATGGCCTTAAACAATTAGCAAATAAACTGCAGCATATTATGTTTTCTCATACAATCATGAATTGCATGTATTCAAACAGCAGTTCACCACTGCACCAGGGTTCAAAGTCCACAGCACGAGGAAAATCTGCGCTGATACAGTGTTACTCGTCAGTTGCTCAGTCACATTTCTATAAATTTTTACAAGGCATGGGTGTGACAATGCGATGCATGCAACAAACATCTTCCCAAATTCATAATGAGAATCATTTATAAATCTGCTGCTATCAACAAAAAGAAGCACTGAGAACTTCCTGGGGGTTTCCTCCAAAATGAAAGCCACATAAACATTCATAAATGTTAGTATTGTCATTTCACTGTTGTTCTGTAAAATAAAATTAAAAAGTGAAAAAATAATAATGATAATAATAATTACGACAGCTATATTAATACATTTATTATAACATTCACACAATGTTCAATTTGTAGCTATCTGTGGGATGTGAAATATTTTCTAATGTTTTAAAATAAGTCTCTTCTGCTCAGCAAGGCTGCATTTATTTGTACAATAAAAAATACAGTACATGCCTGATTCAAGAAGGGGGTCTCATTCTTTTACGAACTTACTCATTTTAAGTTAAGTTGTGCTTTGTTTGTATAATGTCTGCTATAAAGTTAAAAAATTATCAGTACTAAGTAAATATTGTTCTTTAAAAAGCAAGACAAAATAGTTAAGGCAAATTTAGGGTATTTAATTTTTGCAATGGTGAAAAAAATATATACATGGAGGGAAAAAAAAAACACGAAAAACCGTGTTTGGTATTTGGCCTTCGGCCCAGTGTTTCATTTTGTTCAGCCTTCGCCTTCGGACAAGAATTTTGATTTTGGTGCATCCCTAATATTTTTTTATAATACAAATTGCAAGCCATGCAGCGCTGGACATGACAAGTTTTCTGGTACGTATAACAAGTACTTTTAAGGAATTCATTAGCTTATTGCCGTTACTGTGGCAGCCAACAACAGCACAGCTTAACCCTGTGCACATTTTTATATTTAGATATATTGAACAAGTTTCAATTCAGCTTTTTTTTTACCCCGTTTTAACATGGATATCTATTGAGACAGGCCATAGCTGTTGGGCAGTTTGGCGGATAGCAGAGGCGGCACATATCTGCATTCTGATTGGTCAGATCGCCTGTCAGTCAAGCTCTTTGCGAACGGTCAATTGTACCTGTTCTGCAGCTGCATTAGAGCTAACATTAGCATCAAGCTACATAAGACAATTTATGACATTTGTTATGCCCCATTCCAATAAGAAAAAGGGTTTGACGTGAGTTTGAGGGTAAACAGGAAACCATCCCCAGCCGAGAGATCACCACAGACATAAAAGTAAGATTCACATATGATTTATTGAAATGGAATAAAATAATTAAATGAAGGAGCTATAGCTTCAGGGTGCCCCAAGGCCAAAACAACAAACAAAATGTCTCAGGTTACGCATGTATCCATGGTTCCCCGAACTGTAATCAGTCCAATGGAAGAGCGAGACATCACAGGCGGGTGACGTAATCGACCAGGAAACATAAAAGCATGTGCGGTGGAACCGGCGTCAGCTTCAGGAATGAAGCAACCGCTTGCAGGGATGCCGGAAGTATCCCGAAGGCCAACTTCTGAAAGTGAATCTTGGTCCCCAAGAGAGGGGAGAGCAGAGGACTCGAGGTTATTGAAAGCATCCTCATCCACCACAGGCATAAGATCTCTGGCCTCATGCTCCGGCGAGCGGAGGCCTCTAAAACTCTCAAAGCGAGAGGAGACCTGACGACACTCGCCGAAACAGTCGAGCTCTCTAAATCGAAAGGAGGTCTATTACACTCCACACGCTGGACATCCTGTAAGGAGATTCACCTAGAGCCTACCACTCACATAACTGTCCCAGCGGAGCTCTGGCAAGCGGAGGTCTCTAAAACTCTCTCAGAGAGAGGAGACCTGACGACACTCTCCAAACAGTTGAGCTCTCAGAGCGGAGACTTCTGCATACCGACTCTCTAAATCGAGAGGAGGTCTACTATGCTCCACACACTGGACATCCTGTAAGGAGACTCACCCAGAGCCTAACACTCACATGGCTGTCCTAGCGGAGCTCTGGCGAGCGGAGGTCTCTAAAACTCTCTAAGCGAGAGGAGACCTGAAGACAGCGCGCTGCAGCAGCGAGCTCTCACTCAAAGGGGGAGGTACCGCAGTGCGGGCTTCCAGCCCCGAGCGAGAGCATTAGATCTGGGGAATGCAGGTGAAGATAGGGTGCGTCCGTCTCCAACCTGTCCGCCAGATCCATGTGAGATCAATCGTCAACGTGCCTCAACAGCAGCGGGACTGGAACCGCGAGATCACAGCAGCGCGAGCTCCACTCCGCAAGAACGCTGCTCATAATGATATACTCATTCATAAGATGCTTGTATAAACAATGCTTATGCAACTGCTTTACGAATTATTACTTGCTGTTAGGAAGGAATATTTCGTTTTCTACCTATTTCTACTTTGCTTTTTCGTTGTAGTTTGTATTTTTGATTGCACTTACTTGTTATTATAATAATAGCCGTCGATCGGCTTAGTGTTATTTGCATTGCTGCCTTCCTGCACGTAAGCGCGAATTGTAGTTTCGATTTGAGCAATTGCCCTGCTATAGGCTGTTGGGTGTGCTAATTAGAAGGCGGCCACAGCTGTTTTCACTTTTGGCTTTGCTAGACTGTATTTCTTGATATCTGTGCCCTGGCGCGGAAGCGTCAGCCTCTTCGGGTGAAGACCTATGAGGGTAAAGACCTGCGACTTTTTCCTGCACGACTTTAACCGAGCAACGTAACCGACAACGCACTTAAGTACTTCTTTTATAGTCCCTTTCATACTCTCCTTTTCTGTCCTCTTCTTTCAAAATCTGTTTGAAAATGTGCTTCCAAAACATTCCGGTTGTCTCTCAACCACGCTCTAAAACCACACGCAAACGGCAACGCAATCTTGCTAACCTGCGTCCTATCTGCACATCTTCTACTGCACCTCTTGCTTTTTCTGTTGGTCTCTGGAATTGTCAGTCTGCTGTCAACAAAGCGGACTTCATTTCTGCTTTTTCTTTACAATCTTCACTCAGCATCTTTGGCTTGACTGAGACATAGATTCATCCAGAAGACTCAGAAACCCCTGCTGCTCTCTCTAATAACTACTCTTTCTCTCATACCCCACGTCAGGCTGGGCATGGTGGGGGCACTGGTCTGCTCATTTCAAACAATTGGAAATACTCAACCCATTTTTTTCTCTTTGCTGTTTTTTTTTTCTTCGTGATTCTCAGGTTTCATCTATTGGCTGACTCAGTCCACCGGTCGACCAATGAGGCTGGATCTACTCGCTATAAAATAGGCCGGGTCTCCTTGGCTGTGGTCAGTCGTCCTGCGTTCCAGCCAGCGGGCGGCTGTCCATTTGTTGTCGATCACGTTTATTCTGTTAAAAACTGATTACTTAACACTGTAGGCTAGCTGCTCGATTAAATATTTCAATTATTATCTTAACATGCTGTGTAATTCAGGTTGTCTAAGTTAGACTAGTATGGTTTTGTCATCTGCGACCTGTTAGAATAACCTTGGGAAAAGGAGATAGGTAAGCCTTTGTATTTAAGTTTAATTGCCTTTTCTTGTTAGTTTCAGGTAAGGAGTGACAGCCACTTGTGTATTTTTGGTTATTAATGGGAGTAGTTTAGGTTAGGCGTTGGATACGCCGAAGCTTGCGGTTTTATTTCTACATTTTTGGTTTGGTAGTTAGATTAGTTGGGTCGGGGTTTAGTAATTAGGGTTGTTTTGCTTTTTGATAATTTTTTTGTTTTGGTGTCACTCATTTTTCTCCTTTTTCTCAATTTATTTAACAAACTTATACTTCTTCAATGATTGTAAGTAGTACATCTTCAAATAAATTGAACTCGTGATAATTATGCTTACTTGCCTCCCGGCCATTTTCTTTCATGGGTTGCTTCAGCGTCAGTGTGTCTCACTTAAATGTTACGGAACATCCCCGAAAATATCTAACTCGTAACATTTATTGGTGGCAGCGGTGGAATTCTCATTTATGAGTATTCAGTAATTTAGGGGATGAAAATTGTGAGATACACTGTTGCTGTGAGTACCTAGTGACCGTGGAGCAAGTAATTGTTAAAAAAAAAAAATGTATATATACTGTATATCTATTTTTTTTTTTTTGAACGGCGGTTGACTTTGAGTTTGCTTATTATTTAATGAATCAAGTACAATGGCTGATTTTGATTTGAATAGTTTCATTAGTAGTCCGACGACCGAGCAATTGAATAACTGTAGAAAGGATCATTTGACAGGCTGCTGAGTTACCCAAATTAAGGTTAATAGTGAGCAGCTGAAGAGGGAGATTAAGTACAGTAGAAGGGACCAGAGGAGCTTGGTGTGTTGGCTTTGGCTGGTGGAGTCGAGCAAGCAAGAGCTCCACCTCTTGTGCTTGGTGAGGAGGAAGGGAATGGAACGGCTGAGGTGGAGGATTCCAAAGCCAAAGCTGTATTGCCGCCCTTCGATCCTCTTTCTCCTGCCATGTCTGGAAGTGAAGCGCGTCTTAAATTATGTCTGGCTAAAATCCAGATGGAAGAGCGCGCGAGGGTAGCTGAGCATCAGGCTGAGCTGGAGTTGCAGCTTGAAATCCGCCGTCTGGAAATTGATGCGGAAAAGCAGATCAAGTTACGGGAGCTCGAATTGAGAGTTGACAGAGACGCACCACGTCCTCCTGTTCCAATAGCCCCTGCTCTGTTACAAATTACTTCCCCTGTGCCGGTGGTTCCTCCTGTGCCTGTTCAGCCCGCGCCTGCAGTAGGTGCTGATGCTGCGATGAGGGTAGGAGTGCCCGGTAGCACATTTGATGTGAGTAAACATATTTCTCTTGTTCCACAGTTTAGAGAGATCGAGGTTGACTCGTATTTTAATGTTTTTGAGCGAATTGCTTCGGCTTTGAACTGGCCTAGAGATGTATGGTCTTTGTTACTACAGTGTAAGCTAACGGGAAAAGCCCAGGAAGTGTGTGCTATCTTATCTCTGGAAGACAGTTTGAATTATGATGTTGTTAAAATGGCGATTTTGTGAGCTTACGAACTTGTACCTGAAGCTTACAGGCAGCAATTCAGAAATTATAAAAAAAAAAAACTCAAGTCAGACGTTCGTTGAGTTCGCGAGAGAAAAGTCTATGCTGTTCGATAAATGGTGTGTAGCAAGCAAAGTTACAGAGTTTCAGGCACTACGTGAGTTAATTTTGCTTGAAGAATTTAAGGGTTTGGTATTTTGACTGTGATAGTTGTTTATTGAAATGAACAGAAAGTAAGCTCATTGTCAAATGCGTCTGTTCTTGCTGATGAGTTCGCGCTGACTCACAAAACAATTTTTACTGCCCGTACTGAAAAAGTTCCTTCCGTTTCTTCTGCTTTGAAGGAGCAGATACGTTTTAAGTCTACCGGTGCAAAAGTTAGGGAAGAGAGAGTGTTTTTATTGTCACAAGACTGGCCATGTGATTGCAGATTGCCTTGCTTTAAGACGCAAGCAGCAAACTAATTCTCCTAAAAGTGTTGCTTTTGTAAAGACTGTAGACGTGATTGAAGATAAAAATCAGGATAAAATAGATGTGGGCTATCAACCTTTTTTGATGGAAGGATTTGTTTCTGCTGATGCTCAGTCCACAGACCAGGTTCAGGTGACAATGTTGCGTGATACAGGTGCCATGCAGACCCTCGTGGCTAAAGACGCGTTTCCTTTTTCTGACCAAACGGTAGCTATGTTTTGGTACGTGGTATTGGAATGAAAACTGTTAGAGTTCCTTTGCATCAGATTCATTTGCGGTCAGAGTTGTACACAGGAATGATTAAGGTCGGGGTACGAGAAAGTGTGCCAGTGTGCGGGGTAAAAATTTATCCTTGGTAATGATGTGGCTGGTGGAAAGGTTATACCTTTTTTAGAAGTTTGTGACAAACCCGATTTATTCGATCAGGTTGATGAAGTGTCCAAAAGATTCCCTGAAGTCTTTCCTGTCTGTGCCGTGACTCGAGCACAAGCTCATAAACTTGTTGATGCAGATGATTTGGCTTCCACTTTCATGGCATCTACTTTGGAACATGGTATTCTGATTACTGACGAAGTTAAACTTAATGAAAAATCTGATTTCGTTCTTAATGATGTAAAATTACCAGTGACTCAAAATAACCTTGTTGCAGCCTGCTGAAGCCGAGCATACCTTATGTAAATGTTTCTCTTGTTGTGCCTTGGAGATAGCACATGAGAGAAAAACTGCTTACTATGTGGATAACGGATTGCTAATGCGTAGATGGTGTACAAATGTCTTGGATGATTTTGAATGGTCTACTGTTAATCAAATTGTTGTTCCTGTGTGTTACAGACAAACTGTGCTTTCGTTGGCCCATGATCATGCTTTGTCTGGACATCTGGGCATTAAAATCAATAACGAATTTTGAAGCATTTTGTAGCTGTAGATTAAAACTGATGTAATATTGTGAACTTGTCGTACGGTCAATTTTCAGGAAAGCAGAACCAAGTCATTCCGCGCACCGCTTGTCTTAATGTGATGGGGGAACCATTTGAGCACGTCATTGTCGATTGTGTTGGTCCCTTGCCTAAGACAAGGACTGGGAATCAGTACTTATTGACGATAATGTGTGCGTCAACATGTTTTCCAGAGGCGATTCCGCTGCGGAAAATAACGGCTCCTGTAATTATTCGTGCACTCGTGAAATTCTTTTCAACCTTTGGGTTACCGAGAATGGTACAAACTGATCGGGGTACAAATTTTCTGTCAAAGCTTTTTGTCAAGATGAATTTACTCTGAAAATTTCCTCATAGGAATTGCAAGTGCATACCATCTAGAAAGTCATAAGCACTGGCTTCACCAGACACTAAAATCTATGCTTCGTAAGTATTGTATGGAGACTAGCAGGACTAAACCCAAACTATCCTGCACTGGGTTTCCCATGGCAAATAAACCAAAGGTGTGCCCTCATCCCAGTCCTTGCTAGTCTCCATACAACACGGCTTGATGATTTTAAAGGCCTGGTGAAATCGCTCCAGTGCCCCTTGACTTTCTAGATGGTATGCACTTGCAATTCTATGAGAAATTTTCAGAGAAGTTAATACTTCTGAGCAAAAAGCTTTGACAGAAAAATTTTGTACTCCCGATCAGTTTGTACTTATTCTTCTGCAACCCAAAGGTTGAAAAGAATTTCACGAGTGCACGAATAATTACAGGAGCCGTTATTTTCCGCAGCGGACCGCCTCTCTGAAAAACATGTTGACGCACACATTATCGTCAATAAGTACTGATTCCCAGTCCTTGTCTTAGGCATGAAACCTACAAATCACGGAGAAAAAAAAAAAAAAAAAACCCACAGCAAAGAGAAAAAAGAACAGAAAAATACAAGGGGCAGGCAAATATAAACAAGGAACGTAACACTCCCACCCTTAAAAAAAAAAAATATAATTTCACAAATTATAAAAGTTTTTTAAACAAGTTATTACATCAATAATCAAACTCTAGATAAGGCATCAGCAATTATATTTTCTGACCCTTTTTTATGTTTAATCACCAAGTTGTAACCTTGTACGATTAAAGACCAGCGCATTAATCGTTGGTTATGATTATACATGCGAGCTAAGAACACCAAAGGATTGTGGTCAGTGAACACAATTACAGGCATATTACTTGAGCTGACATACACATCAAAATACTGTAAAGCCATCAGAAGTGCCAGTGTTTCTTTCTCAATAGTGGAGTAATTTAACTGATGTTTGTTGAACTTACGTGAGAAAAAACACACAGGGTGATCTATTCCACGGGCATCCTCCTGAATCAGTACGGCACCCACACCAACCAAACTTGCATCAATTTCCAATGTAAAGGTTTTGGCACAGTCCGGAGCAATGAGGACAGGGGCATTGCACAACAATGCCTTCACATTATCAAAGGCATTTTGACAGGTATCATTCCATTCAAATGGACATGAAGGACTGAGAAGAGATGTAAGTGGATTAACGACAGTTGAAAAGTTTTTACAAAAATTCCGGTAATAACCTGCCATTCCCAAGAACCTACGCAATTCTTTACGCGTACTCGGAATGGGAAATTCTGCAACAGCAGTTACTTTCGCCTCCACAGGTCTTACTTGTCCTTGCCCCACTTCCCTCCCCAAGTACGTGATAGTAGCTTGTCCAAACTCGCATTTAGCAAGATTTAACGTTAGTGAAGCTTCTGCAAGGCGTGAAAATACATCGCGCAAAATTGACACATGATCATTCCAATCAGATGAATAAATTACAAGATCATCTAAATATGCATTACAATTCGGAACACCAGAAAGTACCATATTAATGAGTTTCTGAAATGTAGCAGGAGCGTTCCGCATACCGAAAGCCATTACGCAATATTGCGCAAAGCTATCCGGTGTCACGAACGCAGAAATATCAGAAGCACGAGCTGTTAGGTGCACCTGCCAGTAGCCTTTTAGCAGATCTAATTTACTGACGAACTTAGCAGGACCAAGGGTGTCTACGCAGTCTTCCATGCGAGGTAACGGAAAACAATCAGGTATAGTCACAGCGTTTACCTTGCGATAATCTGTGCAGAATCTGGCAGAGCCGTCACTTTTGGTAGCCAATAAACACGGTGAACTCCATGGACTGCAACTCGGCTTTGCTAAACCATTTTTCAGTAGATACTCAACTTCATTAGTCATGACAGAACGTTTCACTGCATTTACTCTATAAGCATGTTGCTTAATCGGAGCGGCATTACTTACATCAATATCATGCTTCAATACTGTTGTCCGAGTAGGAACATCATGAAACAACGAGGGAAAATCATGAAGGAGCTGTTCAATATCAAATCTCTGAAAATCAGGCAGGTGAGATAAAGAACATAAATCACTCAAAACTTCAGAGTTCTTAAGTCTGGCACATTGCTGGTATGTATGCCGAATTATCACTCCATCATCTTCATCATCAAGACTATCAGTAACAACATCACAAGTAAGGGTAACAATAGGCGAATGAGCATCTTCAGGCTCATTTAAACTCACCGCCTTTAATGAGGACTCTCTGACACAATACGCCTTTAACATATTAACATGGCACACACGAGATTTTTTTCTGCGATCAGGGGTTCGAATTACGTAGTCGGTATCACTCAATTTCTTCATCACTTCGTATGGACCTGAGAAACGTGCAGACAAAGTTGAACCAACGACGGGCAAGAAAGCTAACACTTGGTCTCCTTTAAAGTGACGTGAAACAGATTTACGATCAAAGTGATCTTTCATAGTGATCTGCGCTTTTGATAACGATTCTTTCGCCATTGCACAAGCATGATGCAAACGTTCACGAAATTTGCTCACATACTCCAGCACAGTCATTTTAGAAGTAGTCTCGGAAGATAACATGTCGTCTTTGAACATCTTTAAAGGACCCCTCACAGTATGTCCAAACACTAGGTCAGCGGGACTAAACCCCAAACTATCCTGCACTGCTTCCCTTACGGCAAACAAAACCAAAGGTGTGCCCTCATCCCAGTCCTTGCTAGTCTCCATACAATACTTATGAAGCATAGATTTTAGTGTCTGGTGAAATCGTTCCAGTGCCCCTTGACTTTCTGGGTGGTACGCACTTGCAATTCTATGAGAAATTTTCAGAGTGATTAATACTTGAGCAAAAAGCTTTGACAGAAAATTTGTACCCCGATCAGTTTGTACCGTTCTCGGCAACCCAAACGTTGAAAAGAATTTCACGAGTGCACGAATAATTACAGGAGCTGTTATTTTCCTCAGCGGAATCGCCTCGGGAAAACGTGGTGATGCACACATTATCGTCAATAAGTACTGATTCCCAGTCCTTGTCCTAGGCAAGGGACCAACACAATCGACGATGACGTGCTCAAATGGTTCCCCCATCACAGGTATAGGAACAAGCGGTGCGTGCGGAATAACTTGGTTCGGCTTTCCTGCAAATTGACAAGTACGACAAGTTCTACAATATTTCGTTACATCAGACTTTAATCTTGGCCACACAAAATGGTTCAAAATTCGTTGATAAGTTTTTTAATGCCCAGATGTCCAGACAAAACATGATCATGGGCCAACGAAAGTACAGTTTGTCTGTAACACACAGGAACAACAATTTGATTAACAGTAGACCATTCAAAATCATCCGAGACATTTGTACACCATCTACGCATTAACAATCCGTTATCCACATAGTAAGCAGTTTTTCTCTCATGTGCTATCTCCAAAGGCACAACAGAAGAGAAACATTTACGCAAGGTCATATCAGCCTTTTGAGCTGCAACAAGATTATTACGAGTCACTGGTAATTCTACATTCAAAACGAAATCAGATTTTTCATTGGAGTTAACTTCGTCAGTAATCAGAATACTATGTTCCAAAGTAGATGCCATGAAAGTGGAAGCCAAATCATCTGCATCAACAAGTTTACGAGCTTGTGCTCGAGTCACGGCACAAACAGGAAAGACTTCAGGGAATCTTTCGGACATTTCATCAAGCTGATCGAATAAATCAGGTTTGTCACAAACTTCTAAAAGAGGTATAACCTTTCCACCAGCCACATCATTACCAAGGATAAATTTTACCCCGCACACTGGCACACTTTCTCGTACTCCGACCTTAATCATTCCTGTGTACAACTCTGACCGCAAATGAATCTGATGCAAAGGAACTCTAACAGTTTTCATTCCAATACCACGTACCAAAACATAACTACCGCAAAAGGTTTGGTCAGAAAAAGGAAACGCGTCTTTAGCCACAAGGGTCTGCATGGCACCTGTATCACGCAACATTGTCACCTGAACCTGGTCTGTGGACTGAGCATCAGCAGAAACAAATCCTTCCATCAAAAAAGGTTGATAGCCCACATCTATTTTACCATGATTTTTATCTTCAATCACGTCTACAGTCTTTACAAAAGCAACACTTTTAGGAGAATTAGTTTGCTGCTTGCGTCTTAAAGCAAGGCAATCTGCAATCACATGGCCAGTCTTGTGACAATAAAAACACTCTCTCTTCCCTAACTTTTGCACCGGTAGACTTAAAACGTATCTGCTCCTTCAAAGCAGAAGAAACGGAAGGAACTTTTTCAGTACGGGCAGTAAAAATTGTTTTGTGAGTCAGCGCGAACTCATCAGCAAGAACAGACGCATTTGACAATGAGCTTACTTTCTGTTCATTTAAATAAACAGCAATACGATCAGAAATGCAACCCTTAAATTCTTCAAGCAAAATTAACTCACGTAGTGCCTGAAACTCTGTAACTTTGCTTGCTACACACCATTTGTCGAACAGCATAGACTTTTCTCTTGCGAACTCACAAATGTACTACCGGGCACTCCTACCCTCATCGCAGCATCAGCACCTACTGCAGGCGCGAGCTGAACAGGCACAGGAGGAACCACCGGCACAGGGGGAGTAATTTGTAACGGAGCAGGGGCTATCGGAACAGGAGGACCTGGTGCGTCTCTGGCAGCTCTCAGTTCAAGCTCCCGCAACTTAATCTGCTTTTCCGCATCAATTTCCAGACGGCGGATTTCAAGCTGCAACTCCAGCTCAGCCTGATGCTCAGCTACCCTCGCGCGCTCTTCCATCTGGATTTTAGCCAGACGTAATTTAAGATGCGCGGCACTTCCAGACCCAGACATGGCAGGAGAAAGAGGATCGAAGGGCGGCAATACAGCTTTGGCTTTGGAATCCTCCACCTCAGCCGTTTCGCTCGCTTCCTCCTCACCAAGCACAAGAGGGTGGGCATCATCACTGAGCGAATCCTGCTCTACTCCGCCAGCCACAGCCAACACACCAAGCTCCTCTAGTCCCTTCACCACAACGCTCTTAATCTCCCTCTTCAGCTGCTGCCTATTAACCCTAATTTGGAAGTGTTCAGCAACACGAATCAAATGATCCTTTCTACAGTTATTCAATTGCTCGGCCGTCGGACTACTAACGAAACTATTCAAATCAAAATCAGCCATTATACTTAATTCATTAAATAACAAGCAAGCTCAAAGTCAACCACCGTTCAAAAAAAAAAACATACATGTATATTTCTTTTTAACAATTACTTTCTCCACGGTCACTAGTTACCCACAGCAACAGTGTATCTCACAATTTTCATCCCCTAAATACTCATAAACGAGGATCCCACCGCTGCCACCAATAAATGTTACGAGTTAGATATTTTTTTGGGGGATGTTCCGTAACATTTGAGTGAGACACTGACGCTGAAGCAACCCATGAAAGAAAACGGCCGGGAGGCAAGTAATTATCACGAGTTCAATTTATTTGGAGATGTACTGCTTACAATCATTGAAATATAAATTCGTTAAATAAATTGAGGAAAAGGAGAAATAAGAAATGAGTGACAACCAAAACAAAGAAATTATCAAAAAACAAAACAACCCTAATTACCAAACCCCAACCCAACTAATCTAACTACCAAACAAAGAATGTAGAAATAAAACCACAAGCTTCGGCGTATCCGACGCCTAATCTAAGCTACTCTTATTAATAACCAAAAATACACAAGTGGCTGTCACTCCTTACCTGAAACTAACAGGAAAAGGAAATTAAATTTAAATACAAAGGCTTACCTATCTCCTTTTCCCAAAGTTATTCTGACAGGTCGCAGGTGACAAAACCATGCTGGTCTAATTTAGACAACCTGAATTACACAACATGTTAAGACAATAATTGAAGTAGGCTATACTAATCAGGCAGTAGCCCTACAGGTGTTCGTAATCAGTTTTCACAACATCTAAAGAAAGATTCAAGAATCTCAAATTAGCAAGTAACAAAAAAAAAGTAACAGATCAACTAAACAATTCAGCAGAACTCAGCTAAACGAAATCCATAACTCAATTGAACAGAATAAACGTGATCGACAACAAATGGACAGCCGCCCGCTGGCTGGAACGCAGGACGACTGACAACAGCCAAGGAGGCCCAGCCCCTTTTATAGCGAGTAGGTCCAGCCTCATTGGTCGACCGGTGGACTGAGTCAGCCAATAGATGAAACCTACAAATCACGAAAAAAAAAAAACAGCAAAGAGAAAAAAGAACAGAAAAATACAAGGGGCAGGCAAATATAAACAAGGAACGTAACATTAACATATAATTACATAGAAAACATAGTAATAATATTTCACAATTTTGCTATTTTTATTGTATTTTTAATCAAATAAGTGCAGCTTTGGTGAGCAGAAGACTCTTCTTTCAAAAGCATTAAAAAATCTTACCAACCTCAAAGTTTTGAATTATAGTAACAGTCAAAATACAACATGTTAAGGGAGTTAAATGGGTTTTGAATGCAATTTTGCAGTTTGAATGTCCTGAAATGATGCCTATTGTCTTGTCAATCGATCAATCAATCAAACATTATTTATAAAGCACTTTAAAAACACCGAAGTGGACCAAAGTGCTGTACAGAAAAATAAAAGTCATACAAGACATAAAATACAACTAAAACACATTAAGAGACCATGGAAAACTAAAATAAATAAACAGGTGTCAGGTGTGCATCAGGTGTCAAAGGCCAAGCAAAAAGGTGTGTGCTCATTCCCCCATTGGTCTTGTCTACTGAAATTTGATGCATGAAGTTTTTTTTTTTTATCTGATTTGTGTAACAGGGCAGATCTCAGTGGAGGGCTTCGCCAGGTATCTGATCAGTGAGGAGAACAGCGTCATTCCTCCAGAAAAACTGGACCAGAGTGAAGACATGACCTTCCCTCTCTCTCATTACTTCATCAACTCCTCCCACAACACCTACCTCACAGGTACCGCAACACACACACACACACACACACACACACACACACACACACTCCTGTCTGAACCCAAATACACAATTCATTAGAATACTGTAATTTAGTTTTATAGCACCTTTCCAATGTAAATGCTGCTTAAAGGGCTTTATAGATCAGAGTTCTAAAATTTTTCGAAAAAAGACAACCACAACAATATAAAACAGCATTAATAACAAAAAATATCAAATTAAATAATAAAGAAAATTAGAATATTATATATTTTACACCAGTGTTATTTTAGTATCATTATTATACCATCTTATTATTTATTAATATTTTGAATTAGTTTTTATTTTTATATTTTCTGTTTTCATATTGATTAGCTAGTTTTAGTAATTTTGAGTGTTTTAGTCATATTTATTTATAAATTGTTTACTTAGTTTTTATTCATTTTTATTTCAGTTTTAGTTTGTTATTTTAGTACAAGTTTATCTTCACAACTGACTAATAAAACACATTTTATTAGTACACACACATATATATATAGTCATTTTTCTTATTGTTTTTAATTTATTTTTGTTTCAATTTTACTTTATTTTATTTTACGTAATTTTACTTAATTTTGTCTTGACAACTAACTGAAATAAAATGCATTATATATACGTTTTATATATATAAATTCTAAATTATGACAGATTTTTAATTTTTTTGGTGAAATATCCTTTAGATTTCCCTTATATATCTCTTAAATTTCTTAAGATGCATAAAGTGACAAAATCCCAAAATAGACTGTTTTGCAGATTTCAGCCTTAGGTATTCAAAGTTTGAATGGAGACTTTAGTTTAATCAGTGTGCATAAAACTGCTGAGAAGAAGAAGAAGAAGAAGAAGAATACGTCATAAGAGGAATCTGTATTGCCTTACAAGCTCTATAATAATAATTCCACATCTGAAAATGTTTTATATGCATTAGTGCGTTTACATTTGTGTTCTTATCAAAGTCTACTTACGATAAAGTGCATTGCATCACGTAACAACCAATTATCAAGAGAGGGAGCTGAGAACATGCTAGGCCACAAAAACCAAGAAATGAATAATGAATGCAATTATGGTCAATGTACTGCTAATGTACCAATCTAACACACAGTGCAAAGCTGCTGAAGTACACACTTAACATCTACATGCAACATTTGGTGTTCTTAAAGGAACAGAACACACAAAAATAACAATTCTGTCTTCATTTATTCAGCTTTATGTCATTCCAAGCCGATATGCTGTTGTTGTTTTTTTATAAAATGCATAAGAAGAATTCTGTCAAACTCAAAAGACAAAAAAAAACAAAACATGAAAGTATCATAGTGCAGTCCATATTGAAGCTTGTTTCTGCCGTGGAATAAAAAATAGAAAAGGTAATTAACTTTTTATCTCACAATTCTTACTTTTTCTTTGGCTTTTAACTTTATTTTTTTTCTAAATTCTGAGTTTACGTCTCACAATTCTGACTTCTTTTGAATAAAAAAGGGTAATTGCGACTGTTTTTCTCTCAATTTTTTACTTTTTTCTTCAGAATTCTGGGTTTACATCTTGCAATTTTTACTTTTTTTCCTCTAAATTCTGAGTTTAAATCTCGCAAGTTTTACTTTTTTCTCTAAATTCTGAGTTTAAATCTCACAATTTAAATTTTTTTCTCAGAATTCTGAGTTTAAATCTAGCAATTTTTAC
>JAFVLL020011379.1:0-44699 GCA_021397915.2 Tor tambroides
TGTGTGTGTGTGTGTGTAGGCCATCTGATATACCTCTCCTATAGATCAGATGCTTGTTGGCATATCAACAAATCCTGCACAAATATAAAGTGGTAAATTTTGAATGGGTTTGAAAATAAAGCCTGGTTGTAATATGGACATATTTGTGGATTACTTCCCAAATGCAACATTAACCAAAGAGGAATACAGAAAGTGTCGTTACATTCAAAATCGAATAAAATAAACGTGGTACAACACGTAATCCCACATGCATTGAATAAAATAAGTAGGAGACAATCTGTCTATCTCTTGATGCTATTAGTATAATGCTCCCTCGTGTCTAATGACCCGTGTGCTGGCAGAACGTGCATGTTTGTAATGTGTAAAGTGTAGCGTGTACGAGTCCACCCAGCCGTTGAATAGAGTGAGATCCGCATGTCTTTAACCCATCTTCTCTGAATAGCTGCGAGGCTCGCCCCAGGCTGAAACGCCCCTCGGGGTGTGGGCCTCCCAAACACACTGCAAAGAATCACACAGTCTTTCTTTACACTGCCTCTAGGTCTGTTTTCACACTTATCTCTGTAGCTGTTCCTCTATAGGACCACATGGGTTCTGGTATTCTTCCTCCTGCATTAGAAGAGGCTCTTTATACAATCAATAATTAAACAGTGTGCACATAGTAAATAGGGTAAATAGAGGGAGAGCTCAACATAGGCCTGGGCTTGACAGGGGGAAATTAAAGGATGCATTACAGTGAAAGACAGCTCCCTAGAGAGGCAAAACAGCATTTAAACTTCTATGACTTATAACTAAAGCCAAACGTAAAACTTAAGTGAAGCCTCTGAGCACTGATAATTGCAGTCTGATAATTACAAAATCATTATAATATTTTTTCTCAAAGGATAGTGGCCTACAAATGCACGTTTTAAAAATTTAATGGCAAACAGACGTCATACATACTAATGTTTTGTACTTAAAGAACAAAAGGCAATATTTACCATTTATTACCCACTGCAATTAAAACATTAGACTGATACATGTGTTCTAGAATATTTCCGCATTTGTTGTTGAATTTATTAGCTTAGAGTAATAAAGATAAAACGCAATGAACATAACATCAAGCAGATAAATAAAATGAATGACATGCAAATAAGCAACCGCAAACAGAACCGCAACGAGGGGCGCTGCAGAACAGCAAAATTATCACTAAAAGAGTGAATACAGATCTGTAGAAAATGAATGACACGCTGAAATAACCTCTGTGCTCTCCATTCTGTTAGCCGAGCTTTCCATTGATTAAATAGGTTGAAGAGGTAGAATAAAGGCCCGTACTGGCTTCCATATGGCCCAGAAGCCCTAAGGGTGCAGGCCAGCTCATCAGGCCCCAGCTCCCTTTCCTCTCACTGGGACCCCAGCTGGTGAAGAGCCCCCCATTTAAAGCTCCTTCACTGCCATCACCATAATGGAGCTTGGCTGGGCCTCAACCGCTTACCTCTGTAATTAACAGCACCAATGCCACCGCAATTACAGCCCCAGATTCCTCTCTCGGCCTCAGTGTGAATTAGGGACTGAGCTAATAGCTTGGAGGTAGGACACGTGGCCTCCTCTTGCCCCCGGGATAGAAGGCTACAATAAGAGGCTGGAATAAAAAAGCAAGGTCTGATTTTGCACACAGCCGCATATAATGACAACCCTGTAATTAGCTTACACAAAGCTCACGGTGTAAAACATGGTATTTAAATCAAGGGCCAAATTGTAAGCATATGATGCAAGAGAGGGTTATGAACACGATTACAGGCGGATAAAACTGATGACAGAGTGTTGAATATATCACATTTGAATTAGAATACATAAATATGCTACAATTCAAATGACTCATTATTAATTTCCCATGAATTTGAGTCATAAGCACTCTCTAGACAAATCACGATGATGGCATCAAAGTTTGGCCTTGGTCAGTAATGACAAGCTTGTCATTGAGACAAGGGTGCATTTTGTACAGAATGTGAATATAAAAACCAGGCAAAGTGGAAATGATAATGAACAGGGCTTGTGACTGAAGTGTAGCTGCATTTGCAAAATAAAAGAAATGGCACATTTCATTTCACATTTAAAAACAAGCCACTTGATACTTTTGAATTGCTACTGTTGCACAACTGGCACTCACTAATGCAGACTGTGCATTTGAATGGTGTAACTGCATTTAGGACAAGTTTTTTTTTTTAAAGCAAAATCTCTGTCATGTCCCCTGCCTTACCAAAAGCTTTGGTTTTTACAAAATGGTTAGTAATATCACCATTGTAATGTTTTATTAAACATTATGGTATTTTAGAACTGAAATAGTTCAACTTAAATTTAATGTAAAATAAGATGCATATAATGCATATAAAGTATCCTGACTCCTATTAAAGTTAATATAACTAAATAGTTAAGCAAAATTAAAATAGAAACATAATTAAAATAAAAAAACATAATAAAAATAATTACAGTAAATAAATAAAATAAATAATACAATATAAAATTTTGATACAATTTTAAATAATTAAAAGAAAAAATTAAAATGTGTCTTTTCTCCAAAAAAAAAATAAAATAAAAAAAATAAAAAAAAATAACTGAATGTTATTTAAAGTTAATTTATTTAAACCTAAAACATTCCTACCTTTACTTGAGACTGTAACGTTCTCCACTGTTCAGACCCGTGGCGGCTAAACTCCTGCTGTGCCTATGGGTGGCATTTTAGGTGGCAGACGTCACAATAGGCCGTTCCTCGTCCACCCACTTCACTATCTATCTTGAAGAGCCATCGCTGGACTTCCATGTGTTCTGTCATCAACCGGGCCAGACCTTCATGAAGCTGGAAGACAGACATATGAATCACCTCTAATATTCCATTCGTTACATCACCAAATGTGTTTCACATGAGGTATTTAAGGCACACTGACCTGCTCCAGGGTGTATATATCCCACTTTCCTGAAGGCATGTCGACTCCTGCGCTACTGAAGATCCTTCTTCCCCCGGATTTAGTGCTGTATAGCTGGGTCACCGCAGGCTCTGTGCCCAAAAGCGGAACTTCGAGTTCATCTGCCACAGCCAGGTCATCAATATGGGTGACACCGCCAATCATGTAGGCCTGTTTCACCTGGATCAAATTCTTTATGCGCTGTAGTATTCGAGGACTGTACTTCAGGAGTGAAGCTAGACACGTTTCGGGTCTGAAAGAGGAATATGTTGTGAGTTAATGGTCAATTGGAAGAGCACAAAAGCTGCAGAATTAATGCTGTATGTTTCATAATAACATAATAATGCTGTATGTTTCATAACAACATAAGAAGCTCTAATAAAGAGAATACATAACAGAAATAAATTTTTATTATGTATAATGTCCCCCCAAAGGTGAAATCTCAGCGGTCTTTGTGTACATAAATAACTGTCCTTTCCACTCCAGCTCTAAGGTGTTACCCCTCCCTTTGTCTATGGGTGTAATTTATGAACGTGCACAAACACATTGAGCCCATTACGTGCAGCCGGAGGGGTCATGACCTCTTCTGTACTCCAACACGTTAAATTGATAAAGGAGAGTCAGGGGAGGGCCGCACACCTCTGCAGCCTCTTGTCTTTACTATGTGCTTAGTGATGGGCTCCATGGGGAAAGCACTAATTACTCCACATCTGTATGTTTGATCCAAGCAGAATTGTCCCGTCTGTCATTGGCACGCCACGCTGGCAGCAACGGCTAACAGAGATTTATCCTGCTGACACGTCTGGCAGAGTTTACACACGGAGAGGAATCGACAGGCAAGAGGCAGCGCGTGCCGCTCGTGCGCTATGCGGCAATAAATAAAGGAGGCACGTTGCTTGCACGTGCAGTTAGTTAGGCCTACAATAACTGAAGAAACAAATCTGCATATAGTGTAAAAATCTCTACTCTACCTTACTTGAAACTTTTGCTTGCTCACTTGGGTTTTAAGGCACTATTTATTTATTTAAAATCTAAATCTGTTTCAGGTTTATACATCTAACAATGACTAGAAAAAGTTACACTAGTAAACATTAAAAAGAAATGTCATAAATAATCAGTAAATATTACAAATAGTTAATGTTTTAAATAGTAAATATTTTAATAAATTATTTAGACTTTTATCATTTGTTTATATAAAAGCCAATTATTTAATTTTGCAAACACTTTGCATTTATACATTTATAAATAAATTATAAGGCTTTATACATGAAAATAAATAGCATTATAATAAATATTTAGCAATCTTAGAATCATTTTGGGGTCCCTGATATAAGTTTTTTCTTCTCTGCATTTTTCCTCTCCCCTAGCTTGCTTTCTGATCTAACTGTCTAATAAACCTGGCATTGTGTACTACGAATATTGTTTACAAAAATTGCTTTTGTTCCTCTATTGTAAGTGGCTTTGGATAGAAGCCTCTGCTAAAAGAATAAAAGTACTGATCCTTGACCTTGCCCTGAAATCTAATCGTACAAAGAGTAGTAAATACACAGGTCACCTCTGTCGCCCTCTACAGGAGAGAAATAAATCAAATTCTTTTAATGAAAATTGTTAACAAATTCATGTGCACCACCATATTTCAGAAATCACTTGGAGGGGAGACAAAAGGTCTGTGTATCAATATCTACTGTAGGTGTGTGTGTTTGGTGCACCATACTGAAAAATACTCCAGTGCTTCTGGCATGAGGATAGTGAAGCGTTTGGCACAGTGGGACTCAGGCGCAGAAGCGTCACCCAGCTCAATGGTTGTCTGCAAGCCCAGCAGGCGAGTGTAGTACTGGAGAACATCCTCGCCCAGGCGCACCGGAGACACATAGATGACCTCGACGTTCTCATCTATATGTAACACAAACAGTACTGTGTTTGCTTTCATGTGTCTGCTGTCAATCCAATTTGATCATGTCATGGTTCACACCCTCACCTCTGATATCACACAGTCGGCCCATCTGGGTATTCTGGAGAACGTCAAATGCCCTGAGACTGAGCCGCTGATGTTGGGAATATCCTATTAGACAAATCACAATGATTTGAAATTAGATTTAACAATAAATTAATGACTTTGTCAAGAAACCTCAAAAAACTGCTATAAACTAACCTCTATAATGAAATGATTAAATGCATGCAAACTAACAGAGTGAGGCAATAAAAACAATAGGGTTCAACTTCTTAATTATCTGAGCTCACACAGGCCTCTCCTCAGCCACCCCCAGTGCAAAAATCACACTCCATCTGCTGGTGATTACAATTCACACTCATCATCATCCCCAATAGCCAGTGCAGGTCTCAATGACAAGTTTTTGGGAAATCAATTTTCTGTGTTTTCTGCAGGTGCACCCAAATACATGTATTTTTTTCCCTTTAAAATATTATGTGACCAGAAGCCATCATAACAGATGGAAAGGAATTACCTAATGATGGGATGTGGATGATCGTCCTTTTGGCAGAGGTGATGTGTTTCCAGTTGGCTGCCAGACTCTGTGAATCACAGACAGCAGAGAATAAAAGAGAGTAAAAGTGACGGGTGACAGACAGCACCCAGCAGCACATGGATTTATCATGTTGTCGGCCCACCGATGGCAGCGAAGGGAGGAAATTATGCTTGTCTTTCTCCCTGGGTCTCATGGAGACAAACCAAGCATAAATCACATTAATTAAATCAGCTAAGTGCATACTTAGAAACATCTTCCCTCTATTAATTCAATTAGCAGGCTACATGAAGCTTTCTGCCAGGGGAAGATTAAGGCTTAATTAAAAGGATGTGAGTGTTTAAAGGGTGGAAACATACACAAGCTTGTGTCTGCTCTCACAGTGAGTGACGGTGAGGATAAATGAACATGTGGGCACTAATTAAGAGACATGCTAGTTTCATAAAGATGTTACAGGAATGACAGCACAGATGAAACATCTGTTCTGACAAATAGAAACTTAATCTAAACGTGAGCCTGTGCTATCACAATCACTCTTTGTATAAGCACCTCTGCATTGAAAGTTCAATTCATTCCTGGGCTATACTGATAAATATATGCACTATATAGGTGTGGTTTCACAGTTTTTTGTTAAACAGACTGATTTTATACAACATCTTATGAGTGTAACAACTGTACTTTCTAATGCAACGGATTCATGATCTGCCATTCAAAAGATCAGTGTTACTGTAGTAAAGACCTGGTCATTCCAAGTAAAATAATAATTATAAAGTTTTAAAAATCATTCCAAATAAAAAGGAGGAAGCATGGTTGTGTGGTTTTATATAACATTTCAAGTTAATAAACATTAACAATTTAGACATAATATTGCAAGTTACTTTTCTGTTTTTACCCCACCAGTGATAATAGTTTCAAGAAAAGCCACAGCAGAACAACTGCATGAATCAGTTGAATGAATGATTCAATCACTTATTCATAAAGACAGTTGCAAATATATCAGCGCTTTTGAACGAATCAACTGAATGAATGATACTTTGACTCACAAATATAAGCAGTTTTTCATTCCTGAATGAATCTTTGTTTTAAAAAGAATCTGTTGAATGAAGAATTCGCTCATACAGACAATTGTTTCTTTCCTGAATGAACAAAAATTGGTTGAACAAAAAATTTAATGACTCAATAATGAAGACAGTCCCTGTGTCTGAATAGGCCTACTTTCCTTCTACATAGTAGATGACAAACGGTATGTGAAAATTATTATATATTATATATTATTATATAACTGTAGACCAGGGGTGCCCAAACTCGGTCCTGGAGGGCCGGTGTCCTGCAGAGTTTAGCTCCAACCTCAATTAAACACACCTGAACCAGCTAATCAAGCTCTTACTAGGCATGCTACAAACTTCCAGGCAGGTGTGTTCAGGCAAGTTGGAGCTAAACTCTGCAGGACACCGGCCCTCCAGGACCGAGCTTGGGCACCCCTGCTGTAGACAAAAAGTACCCAAATGACCTACTATTTCCACCAAGACTCTGAAGTTTGCATCCAGTGAATACTTTACTTTCTGCAAGGCCACAGGAGAGGAGTTGCGAATGGCAGTGAAGTGATGCAATATGACAGATGTAGTAATGGTTAATAATACACACATTCTTAAAATATAGAACATATTTTTCCACGTCGCAAAGTTTGTTCCTCATCAAATGTAGTACCTAATGTACTAACTGACAGTCTGGAATGCACAAACAATGAAAGTCTGGAATGATACAAACAATGAAAAGTTAATCTGTTATATAAATGTTCTTGGAACGCTGCTCAACAAATCAGATTCAAAGACAAGAACTAACTGTTATATAAATGTGTATTTTATTCACCTCTGCCCTGATGCGGTAGTTTTCCAGTTGGTGGATACGTGAGGCCTGTAGACTCTTCTTCAAGTGGCCCAATTTGGCACGTTTCAGCAGGGACATGGCAATAACTTGTGCCGCCCATTTGGGCCTGAGTTGGAGCAGGTAGGCAGTACAGGCAGAGTAACGCCTCCAGCAGGTCTGGATGCGCACAGCCGCTGCCTGATGCCCCTCGATGCCTTTGTAGCGCTGGCCAGGCTGACACATCAGGTCCCATACCTCATCTCTGTTCTCTAGCACCGAGAGCAGCTTCTCCACATGGGCGTGCCGGCCCCTGCCGTCTCTCCAGTCGAGCTCACCTCTCTGCACGCACGCTGCAAGACGCTCCCCACACACCCACGCCAGTGGCACTGCAAAGTCCAATAGCATCTGCTGCAGCTGGTCCAAAGCTTCTACCATTGCACCCCAGTACAGACAGTATTGCTTTTTAAACCTACAGTAGTCAGGATCATCCGGGTCAATCTGACCCTCAACTATGGCGAAAGGATATTTGCTGAGAGCAGCTGGCATTGGAATGCTATAAGAAGAGAAAAATACATGTTATAATAAAGGCAAAATGCTATTGCAATCATTTAAAGGGATAGTCCAAATAAAAATTTAAATTCTGGTTTTGAGTCCCATAATGGGATGGGACCAAAGCTGTTTGACCAACATTTTTCAAAATTTCAGCCTTGGATCAACATGAGTAAACGATGACCGAATCTTCATTTTTGGGTGAATTATCCCTTTAAAAAAGTGTTATGGCTCATACCCCCAAATCATCTCAAATGTTATCTCAGCAAGCAGAACACATTATATATCCTTGTCATATATAACTTTATGTGTGTCAGTATAAATAAATAACACCTGCAGGTTAAGTGGGGTGAGTCGGGCGATCCCACGATTCAGCACTCCATTGTCAGTGCTTGCAGAAGCAGCTGAAGGAGGGGGAGTGTGTATGGTCCTGGAAGCTGAACTCTCGGTTCCAGATCTTCCAAGAGCCATTTCATCTCTGCTCACATCCATCTCCAGGTTTGAAGCCTTTTCTGACTCATCTATAATCATATAAGAAGTACGTACCACAGTCAAAGACTGTACAATATACATAACCAATATAAGAAAACAATATATAAATAGATGTAATATTTGTCTAATTATTTGATTGGCTTTGTGTATCAGAAGTTAGACTATATTAATGATTATGATATTAATATATATTTTAAAAAGTACTAAATATATGCCTGACACTTAAAATGTCAGAATAAAATTATCTGCTGAAAATGAAATTAACTGAACAAAAAAGCAATACTTGAGGCTTGTTTTTTTTTTAACAGTAATTCAGTTTACTCCTCCTATGTATGTAGTTTGTTGGGATACAATACACAACAAAAAGCAGAATTTTTGGATATAAATTGTCTTTCTAACTTTAAATGTAGGCCGCAAGTGTGTAATGACATTGTGGAAATAAACTGAACTGTCTTACTTTGGCCACTGTCCTCTCTCTGGAGCATATGGACAGCTTTGGGCTGTACTGGGGTTTGCACTGAAGAGAGGTCAGATGCTGAGGGTAGCAGTCCTGAAATGCATTAAAAAAAACAAGTGTTATTACAATCTGCAGAGAGGATCTGTACACAAAATATTTCAGGGTTCAAGACTACAGCATATTATTCATGAACACAAAAAGAGGGCACAAACAAACAAATGAATTTATGCAAACATATGCATATACAATACTGTTTAAAAAGTTTAGCAAGGGTTTTTTTGGAAAATACTTTTATTCAGCAAAGGAGCATTAAGTGAAAGTATACACATTCATAATGTTAAAGTATACACAATCTCAAATGTGGTTCCTTTCTATTCATCAAAGAATCATGCAAAGAAAATGTCACAATTTAAACAAAAATATTAAGCAGCACAACTGTTTTAACACTGAAAATAATAATAAAGCTTTCATGAACACCAAATCAGAATATTCAAATGATTTCTGAAGGATCATGTGACACTGAAGTCTGGATTAATGACTGCTGAAAATTGCCATTACAGGAATTAATAATTAAAATATATTAGAAGACAGTTAATTTTAAACTGTAATAATATTTCACAATGTCACTGTTTTTACTGTATTTTTGATCAAATAAATTCAGCCTTGGTGTACATAAGAGACTGTCAAAAACATTCAACAATCTTATAGACTCAAAACTCTTGAACAGTAGTGTATATAATACATAAAGAAATACTGTATCAGTTGTAAAAAGAGGTTTATACCTGCATTCTTGTCTCTACATTCGGGTGGTGGTTTGGGGTGTAGGTGTTTAGGCAGACCTTCACGTGCTGCAGCGAAACTCGAAGTGGGGCCAGTGACAAATCTTTGAGTCCCAACCTAGTAAAACCATGGTAAACAAATGTTATGTTTTCATTACATAAATGTACACTATACTCTTTCTAACCACTGTAGTTCAACTTAGCCGGAATATAGTTATTTTAAAGAGCTGCTTCACCCAGAATTAAAATGTTGTCATTTATTTCACTGTACTTCATACTTTTAATTCATAATTTTAGATTCACATTGACTGTAGCATTGAAATCTCATTTGAGTGATTTAAATATGTGGATATTCAAGTTTGATGTGAAAGAGAAACACGGTCACCATCTGCTTTCATCAACAAGGAAAATGTTATTTTCATTTTTGGGAAAACTATCCCTTTTAAGCTTGATGGGCCTTTCTTAAAAAGGCAATAAAACATTGCCCAAACCTGGAGGAATTACTGAGCCCCGAATGATAGCTCTGTGGTCAAAAGTCAGAGGTACTGAAAGTGACAGAACAAAGGGCCTACTGCCCCATCTCACTGGGCCAAAAATACCTGCCTGCAGGCTCTAAAGCCATCATTCACCCAATACTAAGAGAGAGAGGGAATATTCTTCGCTCAATAACTTGCTCACGGAGAATGCTATTAGCTTCGGGTCACTGATCAGATTTTTCCCTCCAAACAAAACTTTGTTGTAAAAGGCTGGGAGACGACTATCCATTAATCAGGCTGGTGGCAGCTTGTAGATGTCAAGAAATATGGTTTCTCTTTCTCTCGGTTCTGTTGGCTGTAGCGAACCACAAGTGCATGCACATTTGCGAGAGAGAGCGCAGTGATGTTGTGTGATTACAACCAACAGATTTTCCGCATTCATTAAAACAAAGCTGGAGCTAAAATACAGGCAGTTAATGACATTGTAAACTGGCCAATAAGCCCCCTTCCCTGAAGCAATCAATCACATGCTGGCAATGCTTTCTGGATACTTTGAGCACGGCTCGGTTTATTTGTCTCACACCTTCTCTCAATTGAACAGCTGCTTGAAATCTTCTAGAATTAAATTCCATCAGAGCAATGCCTAAAATGCTCATACCACCTCATTATCATATAATAGTTCATAAATCAAATGAAAGTCGTGCTCCACATTCCACAATAAAAAGGATGAACTGCAATAATTAGGATCTTTGTGGTAGTCATATAGCGACTAATATAATTCATCATTAATTTTTACAATCATTTTGATAAAAACAAGCACCAAAACTCACTCCCAAAGACATTTCAGAAGACAAAAAGCCCAATAAAAACATGTTATCTACAGAAAATTTATAGCCAATTAAAAGCAAGATGGCTAAACTTTTTTGGTGCAGAAAAACAACGTATAGGATGTGCATTAATCATAGCAAACAAAACAGCATCAAAGAACGAGGTCGGTCATTTCCTCAGTGCCGAAAAATATATAATGGAGAGCACACTGCGAGTTTGTCAAGTTGTGGGCACATGCCAGACAGAGCCCTTCTGTACTCTCCTCATCCTGCTGTTCCGGATTCTCCCCCTGATGTTCTCTGGCCTGTCTGTTGTCACACCACTGAGCTCCCTGACAAACCACGAGCACCGGCCAGGTGTTTGGAGAGGTTTGGAGGCTCGCAGCTGTTTAAGTGGTACAAGGGGACATTTAAAAGAAAAAAACAGTGTGAGCTCCTTCTGAGACTCACCGAAGAACTAGCCGACAGCACAGAGGTATTGACGCAGCAGGCAGAGTGCCAGCGAGTGCCAGTTGGGTAAGCCACGGCTGTCTTATTGGCATGCGGGAACAGGTACCAGTGCCTGTCCTGAGACAGCTGTAAAGCAGCAGCCCATACAACTGCAATCAGGCGGTGGCCGTCCTCCGAAGAATGCTGATGTGCCGCAATCTGCGTCTGTCTGCTTTCGGCAGCCAAGTCTCATACCTTCTTCTCAACAACATGACAGCCTCCTCACGAGTGACAGGCAGAGGATGCAGGAGATAGAGGAAGAACCGCAGCGGAAAGCAGAAGGGAGGGAAACAGAGCACCAAAACAAATGGTGACCTTTAGAAAGATTAATTTGTTTACCAACAGACAGATTTAGCTGTCACTGCCAAACCAGGTGACCTTCAAATCCGCATCTCCTGTTTGAAAGCAAAGTGACTGGAGTCATCTATTATTACACGCCAGTCACGTCATTTCTTTTCATGAGGTTCATGTGACAGACGCTGGCGTTAAGGCAACAGTCAGAGCTGGCCACCATATAATCAACACTATCAATAAGCCTTAATCATAAACGCTGCTGGATTCTATTGCAGCCACTCATGTAAAATAAAGAAACGAGAACACTATAGTATTAAAGGGACAGTTCACACACACAAAAAAATTACAATTCTGTCATTATTTACTCAGCCTCATGTCATTCCAAACCTGTATGACTTTATTTCTTCATATTTTGAGAAATGTCTCATACGATCGTTTGGTTACCAACATTCTTCAAAACATTTTCTTTGTGTTCTGCAGAAGAATTAAAGTCATACAGGTTTGGAACAACATGAGGGTGAGTAAATGATGACAGAATTTCATTTTTGGGTGAACTGTCCCTTTAATTTACCTTCTTGAATAATAATAGAAGCATATCTTTCAGCAATTCACACAGGCCCCGGTTCTCTTGTGCAGGTGAGGAAGCTGAATCCCATAATTTTGTTGCACAATCTCCTTGTTCTTTGGGTGAAAAGGGTTATTTAGCAGACGCATGATGAATGCTGACTTGTGCTGTTGGGGAGATAGAGCCATAGATTACAGAATAAAGACCTTTCTTGTCTTAACAAATGTTATGAATAAGTGTAAAGATGGAAACCTTTTCCCCTGGTGATGGACTGGGAATCTGGCATCTCAGAGGATGTGCATTTGGTATTGTCTCAAATGGTGGCTGCCTACAAAAATGTTATAAAAATATGTTAGATTATTTAGATTATTAGATTATTTGCTTATTTATATCAGTATCAGAGTTTCTTTTTAAATACCATTTAACAAGCTTGGCAGGGGCAGGCTTCTTTTCAGGCTCTTCAATACAGGGTAGAGTCAAAACCTGATTATTAATAGTTTTTAGTTAATCTTCTGCATGCCTCTGTAATCAAGAAACAAATGTTTACAAGTATCATTCTTCCATGCTTTACATTTCACATATTGTGTTTTCATTCCATTATAATAAATTATATTATTATAATTCATTCCATTATCTATAAATCATACAAGCCAGGGACTACTAGATAGATAGATAAAGTTGGCTTTATATACTCTTATTCCATTTTCTTTCCTGCTGATGGCTGTATCCAAAGCTTGAATGTCCAAAACTTCCCCATTCTCTTTCACGGTCAATCGAACAAGATTATTTTTTAGTTGTCTTAAATCATCCTGCACCTAAGACACAATAAAAATCACAAGAATATAGTTTTACAAACGTAATTCTATCATATTGCACAATGTCAAAGTATTTAACAGTACGTCAACAGTTGTTGCCAAGGCTTCTTTTATACTATTTTGTACTTGAGCACATTACCTGTACTAAAATATGCCCAACTTCGTCCTTATTTTTAAGGACGTCGGCCATTTTTCTGCTAAATAATTCAGGTCACATTTAAGCTTTTTTTTCTAATTGTGCCTTCTCGCTTCCTTCCAAGTTTTAGCCTATATTTTTCTAAACAAAGGTTTGGCTGTAACTATGACGACGCGTATGGCATCAGTTTCCGTCAGTAAACACAGTCAGGCCGGTATTATTTGTTATTATTACAATTCGTTATTAAACAGGGTGTATCACTTGTGCTATTTCTATAGCTATTAATTGGAAAGCGTTAACTCTTATAAAACTTTAGATTTTTTAACACACGCGCGCGCACACTCGGAAGTAAGTTTAGGTTAGAGGTGAAAGGTTTCCTGGAGGTGGTTGACAGCTGTTGCTAACGTGCTAACTTTCATTAGTAGCTGTTTTTAAGTGTCCAAAAGCTTAAAATGGCAGATGATCAAGCAGACGAAGTACCTACCCTGCCTTGTATCTTAGTCACAAGTTGTGATTCCAGCTTTAAAGAAGAGGAGCTCATTAGACGTGAGTAAATGGGGGAAATATATTCTACACTCGTTAGCCTTGATGCTATGCTAACGTTAGCTATCAACAAAAAATATTCATCGTGCTGTCTCCTAATTACAGATCAAAATGTGTCGATCGCGATAACAGTTTCATTATTAATCGCATGAAATATACTGTGCAGTAATGTATTGTTTATTGATTGCATAAAAGCAATATTTTTTGTAGAGACTGCCCAACTGTCATCTTATAATTTTTCATCTGTTTTTTTGATGATTTCATGTAACATGCAGTGTTTCGTAAACGTTACAGAATACACGTTTGTCTCTTATATTGGTTTTCTAATCGCAGCAGTCTAAGATTATTGATAAAACATGATCCAACTGGACAATAAATGTCAATTACTGGTGTTGTTATTTTTACATATTCTATGTATTGCAGGGCTACAATACATAGTAAGTGTGCAAAAAAGTCTGATAGATTTGGTACATCAATTTTTAATCCTTATGCCTAAGTTAGTACTTTACTTTAGAAAATTATAAAAGAAAAAAATGTTGTAATCTTTACATTTAGTGATTCTTTGTGTCCAGCAGGCGGCAGTGTTGAGCTTCGGTTAATACACACCTTTGTGTCCAATAACAGTTTTCAATGTTTTACTTCAGAGATCTTGGGCTCAGAATCTCTACCTCAAGCTACCAAAATAGAAGAAAGAGTTTCTTGGTATCCATGGACAATCAACAACAAGTACTACACAGCAAATGTCAGCTTATGTGTTGTTTCAAGTCCATTCGACATGAATACAGAGGTTGCCCGGTCTATGCAAGCGTTCATCGTTTACTTTGACAGCAAAACTGTGAGTTAGCAACATATTGATTATTTTTGACAAATTCACCATTCAGTGCGTTGTGCCCTGATTCAACTCTTTTTGTATTTTAGAAAGACAGCCTTAACAGTGTCAACTCCTGGTTATCAGTAGTGGAGGATTTGGCTCCAGAAGTGCTGATCCTAGTGTGTGACCATGCATTTGACAGTGGTGAGTGTGTGTTTAGTACTACTTATTCAGTGGTTTGGGTGCAACACATGCAGTTTTTTGCTAAGTTTGGTGTAAATATGCTGTTGCAGGTGTTAACAAACAGGAGGCCCAGCAATGGTGTCTGGCTCACGCATTTGAATTAGTAGAGCTCAACCCTCAAGATCTACCTGATGAAGATGGTGAGAGGCAAAACAAAGTTTAGTCACGATTATGCACATGAATCATTTTGTTTACAGTCTTTTTGTACCCCATAGATGACTTCCCCGAGTCCACTGGAGTAAAAAGAATCATTCAGGCCCTCAGTGCCAACGTGTGGTCCAGCGTCGAGATGAAAGATGGTGAGATTGTACTGCCCCTAATGCGAAATGTACAATGCACAATATTGACAGCTTCATTCTAAGTTATGTTAATTAACTTTCCCTTTAATTATCATTTATTCTTCACAGAGCACAGTCAGGGATTTGGGCTAATGAGCAGCCTGGTGGCCTCTCATCATAACAACCCACGACCCAGTCAAGAGACACTGGTTAGCATTTTCTAATTGTGCTGCTCTTTGATGTATGTAGATGCACATTATTTACAGTAGTTTAGGTATTTTAGAGTCTTAAGGTCATCTCGTGGTAACAGACTATTTTTTTCTCGTTATTAGCCCTCTCATTCCCTATCCAACAGTACGGATGAAGGCACTGAGAGCCAGAGAGCAGAGAATAATCAGAATAATGCAGTAGATACAGCAGTCGGTAAGTGCTTTTGTTAAGGGCATTATATTTATACTCATTTTGGAGGTAAATTAATGGTATGATAAAATAGGATATTAGCTTTTAAAGTACAAATGGAGAATGCTATTGTTTAAATACTTCAGCGTAATTTTATGCAGTTTTTAATGAAATATTTGCTTATCTGTCACAGATCCCATGATTGACATCGACATACAAGAGTTGGCTAATCTAACAGCTGGAGATGCAGATGTGGAGAATTTTGAGCGACTCTTTACAAAATTGAAAGAGATGAAAGGTAAAAAAAAAACATTTTATATATATATATATATATATATATATATATATTGTTTTTTCTGTTTTTTTTTTGATAAAAATAAATACATATACTACTCTTCAAAAGTTTTGGGTCAATAGGTTTTTTTTTAATGCCTTTATAAGAGGTCTCTTATGTTCACCAAGGCTGCATTTGTCTTTTTATAAATACAGTAAAAACAAAAATTTGGTGCTCAAACATTAGTTATTATTATCACTGTTAAAAGTTGTGCTGCTTGATGTTTTTGTGGAAACTGATACTTTTTATTTTTCAGGATCTTTATTGTGATCATTTAATCTGTTCTTATTGAATAAAGGATTTCTTTTTTAATATATAATTATATTTCTTGAAATAATTTACCAAAATTCAAAATTGAAGACCTGTTTTTACACATAATACTCAGTACTGTATATTCTTAAAACTTTTTATTTGTAGACAAGGCCTCTTCGTTGCCACATGAACAGAGGAAAGTACATGCAGAAAAGGTAATGTACCTTTAATATTATCTCATTAATACTAATGCTGATATTTTTTAAATTTGAATGTTGCATTAACAACTGAATTACCCTCAATCAGGTTGCTAAAGCGTTCTGGATGGCTATTGGTGGAGACCAGGATGAGATTGACGGCTTGTCATCAGGGGAGGAGAGTTAAGGCCCCAGTGACCCTTAACCAGCTTCCACTGTTGATACTCAGCCAAACCTTTGAACCCCCAGCCATCCCAAATCTGCCCAGCCCAGTCCCGTCCCGCCCCGCCCCGCCCCGCCCGAGAAACATGGAAGAATGTGGGCAAAAACAGCAACTGTGATTTTCATGATACTGCTGATACCATAATATCAGTGTCCAGCACCTCAATCAGGCAGTACAGAGTCATTATGGGCTTTTGGCTTCAAACATTGTAATCTCAGAGCCATGGGACGGGTTGCAGGGGGCAATATTATTATCTTGCCTGTTCTCTGGTGTATGTGACTGCAGACTTGCACTGACACCAAGGATGAAGCCTATGGTTCTGTCAAAAGAGTTGTAAATCAAATGACGGATGAGCTGACAAAAGTGGATTGTTTTTAAACTTTGTTTTCCGACGTAAGTCACAATTACGGACTATGCTGGTGCATGTCATTAGCTCTTCATCAATTAAAACAATGATCTGTCGAATCAGTTTTGATGTTTTTTGTTTGGAAATACATTCGTCAAATACATTTGACATGATGAAATTATTTACATACTGTAAGAAAAAGTCTGAAACAATGCTCTTAAAACATTTTATTATTAAAACTTACATAAAAGTCAATATGACAGTGAATGCAAGAAAAGTAAATGAGTGTATGTTACAGAAAAGCAAAATGGAAATTCAGGGCAAGCAAGAACTAAGCACCAGTTTCAGAATATGATAGAAATTACTGACACTATAAGACAAAATGTTGTATTTGCTTCCAAAGCAAGAGTGCAAGAAAATAAACATGATACAAGCAATATTCCAGCAAAAAGAACAAATCTAAATAATATCAACAGTCCACTGTGTGCTTTGGCCCTGTTGAGTCACAGATGAAGAGCCGGCAAGATTCATAGCAAAAAACACAGCTTGGGGGAATCAAACACAAGCATCAGTTGTTCAATGAAACATCAATTTGATTTTCAAAATCAAACAGAGATTGTCAGGATTTTCATGATCAGTGATTCAGACCTTATTTCTTGAGACCAGACATCATCCAATAAAAACATGCTTTTGGACTGCTGATTTATGCTGATTTATGATTTACTACTGTAACAAATCAAGGGATTTGAATTACCTGATAAGCAAAGGGTCCACATAAAAATCTAGCCATTTACACTATTCTTTTGTGAAATCAATTTTTACATGAAAATACAAGCATTCCAAGAGCTGCCAGCAGGACTTGCCCTCCATTTTTCTGTGAAAAATAATTCGAAATAGTGGCAATTTTTTACCCATTCAGAAATAACTGACAGTAAAATAGTGTAATATGTAGAGATATGAAATGCTGTTAGGTGTTACATGAGTTTTGAGCTAAAAAATCAGTTAAATGGATTGACAGTCCTGAGTTTGAGACATCCCTTTGATGCGCCAATCATACACAGAACAGAATCAACAAAAGGACAATGAAATCAAGCGATTGCTAAAAAGAAAAAAAGTGTTGACTAATGATGCAGTTACATTAATGGTTCTGTGAACTGTCACAGGCAAAATCCAGTCATTTTGATAAGACTCTGTGCAATCAGGCAAAAGACTGGTGCTATATATCACAACATTATTGACAACAGTCAGCCAAAATTCAGTAAAAATCTGTGAAATTTTGCTAATGTGACCATTTTTATGTTTTATATCTGTGTAACATGACAGTGATCATAATTACAATACCGTAGGGCAGCAGTAAAAATATACTTTCGCAATCTCAATTCAGTTTATAATGCAAAAAATACTTATTACAAAATGTCTTCGCTGAGCAAAATTCAAACAGTAACCATCAAGTTCGAAGAAATAAGATGGCACTGTTAGCTACTAGCATTTGTCACTGACAAATTTCCAATGCTATTTTCTTGTTGCCATCACTGGGTTGTAAAAACAAGTGCTTTTCATAATCAAGGCCAAGTACCTCTTTTATAACTCTACACACTCAGTTCCTGTCAGAAGTATACAAACCTGGTCGACGGTGCATATGAGACCAATGGCAGTCACATTGTATATTGACCTGTCCAGCACAGTGCAATTCACTTACACACAAACAGATTCCCGAAGCACTAGCTTCAGGCTAACATACTGTAAAAGTTCAAACAAGACCCCTTCACTGAAGGTGGTGGAAACAAAGCACTCTTTGAGGCCCCCTATGAGGATGTTTATGATTTTAAGCAATCATATTCCAAGCCCGTGATTCTAATACCTTCAGATCAAATTAAATGTGTCTTGATCAAAACAAAAACTGACAAACTCATAATTTCATGATCACATTTAAATTCACAATGAGGAAATATCCTCCACTGCTCCTTGAGTGTCATTGTTCAAAGTGCTTCAAATGTACGTGTCTATTTTTGCCAACAGCAAAATATTAGGATCTGTAAAAGATAAAGTGACACTCTGAGGAGTCCAGCAGGTGTTTGTCTCCCCTGTCCTTGGTTTCACTCTGTTTGTTTGCTTGGCATTCAGCAGCCATTGAGGATGTCATTAGAAGGGTATGGTTACATGAAACGGGCTGAGGGTTTGTCCTATGACACACTGGAGCAGCGGAGGTTCGGAGAGCCCATCTGAGTAAGCACCTTGTCCAGCCACTGAAGGGGGCCATTGAGATGCAGCTCTATCCAGCAGGGGGTGCTGGTCACCGTCTGCCGCCTGCAGGAAGGAGAATCTGGGTCACTAATGTGCTTCCATGCCTGCCGAGCATTTTTAACAAACTACAGACTAGCCAGGAATATCCGTTTTACATAATCAAGGGCAGCCATTAGCTTTTTGTGTGCCACTGTTACAGAAATAAAGTGATTAAATGCAATTTGTGCATTTGATTTTAATACTCGGTATTTATGAATACAGAGCACTTTTGGAAGTGATTTCGTTATGAAGAATAGATTTAGAAAAGCAGGGTCTACCTTTGCGTAAGCAATAAGTTGAAATATTAATGGTAGAATTAAGTAAAATATTACAATTTAAAATAACTGTTTTCTATTGTAATGTATTTGAAAATTTATTTCATTCCTGTGATAGCAAAGCTGAATTTTCCCGTTTTTATTCCATTCCTAAGTGTCATGTAATCCTTCAGAAATTATTCTAATATGCTGATTTGGTGTTTATTATCAATGTTGAAACAGTTGTGATGCATAATCAGGGTTCCCACTCTTCTTTTTTTTTTTTAATGGCCATTGGAACTTTTATTTCAGGCCAGTTGTAAACTGTTTGTTCATGGCTAAAGGAAAACACAATTACATTTTTTTTTAAATAATGATTTTCCAGGACATTTTACAATTTCTCTCATTTTCCAGGACTAGTAGATTTTTGGATGAATAAAATCCAAATAACAGAACATAATATAACATTACATTCACTGACATTTTGATCAATTTAATGTGTCCTTGCTGAATAAAAGCATTTCCAAAAAAAAAAAAATCTTGACCCCAAATTCTTAAATGGTAGAGTACTGTATGTATAATTATTACACAACAGAATATAATAAGAATAAAACCATAAATTTTTCAAAAAGAAAAAAAAATCCTGCTGATTCCAAACTATCTGTGATAAGTGAATTATTTATAGGATAGAATATATGAATATTATACATGTAATATCTTGCAGAATAAAAGTATTAATTTCTTTAAAAAAAAAAAAAAAAATCCTACTGATCCCAAACATTTGAACAGTATTGTATGTGCTACCTGTGATGAGTGAATTATTATAGGACAGAATATATACTATAATAATGTAATATATGTGCTTTTGAATGGTAATGTATGTGTCTTGGCTTACCTGTATTCTGCCCCCCAGCCTTTGACAAAACTCATGCGAATGGTGCACATGCGGGTCAGCTGGTAAACCGCCTCAAATCCCTGATTCACTGATTGGGCCAACAGAGCTGCAAACTCCTGATTATTGAAGATCTTCAGATTACAGCCTGAGGCAAACACACAAATATATATATATATATATATATATATATATATGCTTGAGTGCTTCTATGAAACAGGATGAGGAAGTCTGACACTAGAACAGGATGTATATACACAGCTGCACATTCATCCAGTCAGTACACAGACGGGCTGACTCACCTGGAGGAATCTTACATACTGTGGCGGGGTGCCAGCCATACCGCTGGTTACAGTTCGGACTCTGGACGAAAATAGCACTGTCACTCAGACACTCAGCAAACACCTCACCACCGATGTAATACAAACGCACACCTCGGCCTGAGGAAAGGTTATGAGGTTAAACAGATTCAGTTTATTTCAGAACCTCTAATTCCAATATCTTCCAGTACATTTTTATAAGGTAAGCTGAATGTACCGATGTGTCTGCGCGTCAGCTCCACGGCTGCATTGCGGTTGACGTTGGACAGCAGGCCCAGGCAGAAGCGCTCTGCGTTAGAGGGGTCCGTAAAGCCGTCTACGGTCAGAGACGGTTGCGAGGCGTGGAAAGTCTCACCCACACGCTGATTCAGCTCGTAGTAGGAAATCGAGCACCAAAATGCGGATTCACAATATGTTACGGGCTGCAGATCTAACACACCACACAAAAGCATGAAAAAGGATCAGAGCTACAAAACAAGTGTAGAACAAAGATAAAGTGTGAAACAGGAAAGCTCTGGACTTTGGAATCTGGTGTAAAATCAGTGTGCAGTGTGTCACATTGTGACAGAATGTGGCCCTTTGAAAACAGCAGGCTGTCCATGTGAAATTGGTTATTTGTTATTTTTACTGCAGGGCCTCCTGGTGTTTCTGCAGAGATAGAACAACCCAGCGATAGGATATTATTATTATTATTATTACCCTGGGCTGACTGAGAGGACAGAAACAAAGGATCCTTTTATATGAGGTTTCCTCTTATACAGCTAAGAGGCAAAGCCTGGGACTGGGGCTCACTAACTACACACATGGTTTATTGTGACACAAGAGAGAACTAACCTCCAACCCCCATTCAGCGACAGGTTGACTAGTAGCTTAGTAAATATATCTATATTATTTTTTAGGTTCAGTATTTATTGTTAAATAATCATTTGTCAAAATTAGTGTTATTTAGTCTATTTAGTAATTTAACCCTCTGGTGCTCTTTTTCTGTTTTGAATTTTTAAAAATCACAGCTTTATGGTATGAAACTTGGTGACTTTTATGGCATTTGGAATGTGAACAAATTGAGGGCATGATTCGAACAGGCTAAGTGGTCGTAAAAAAACAGTCACACTTGTTGTCTTCGGTCAAAAATGACTGACCATAGGAAATGAATGGGAAATCGACAAAAACACAAATATTCTGAGAATTTTTGTGTGTATAATCTACAAATCTGCCACAATGCAGAAACTCTAAAACATAAAGAGTGCAAAACCAACACATCCACTCACACACAAGCGTACACACACACCTATGAACTGGTGTGACTGTAACACAGCAAATATGTAAAATAAAAACAATAATTCAACTACAATGCAGTAAAAAAGTGGACAGCAAGGAAGGGGTTACACTCTAAAACAGGCATCCTCAAATCTGGCCCACTCCTGCAGAGTTTAGCTCTAACCCTAGTCAAACACACCTGAGCATGCTAATCAGAGTCTTCAAGATCATTGGTCTCAAACTCAATTCCTGGAGGGCTGCAGCTCTGCACAGTTTAGCTCCAACCAGCTCCAACTCACACCTGCTTGGAAGTTTCTAGTGATCCTGAAGATCTTGATTAGCTGGATAAGGTGTGTTTGATTAGAGTTGGAGCTAAACTGTGCAGAGCTGCGGCCCTCCAGGAATTGAGTTTGAGACCAATGTTCAAGATCATTAGAAAATCACAGGTAGGTGAGTTTGATCAGGGCTGGAGCTAAACTCTGCAGCAGATTGGCCCTCCAGGGAAAGATTTGAGGAACCCTGCTCTAAAACATCAAGAGTGCAAAACAGACACATCCACTCACACACACACACACACACAAAATTATACACACTCAAATGAATAGGTATGGTTATACCCATATAGCCAAAATGAGTCAGAAAACTGAAATAAGAGGTTGAAATCAGATCAGACCCAGAAGGATTAAGCTCTGATAAAACATTCCTGTTCGTTTTTGTGTAACAAAATGCTTTCTCTGTGTTCAGGTTTGACTGTAGTAATAAGTCAACAACTGACGCTTCAAAACAACATTTCAAACCAAAAAAGAAAAAGGAAAATCTAAACCTTTACAAAAAGTTGTCTTTGAGAATGTCTAAACATATATCCAAACCCACAACTTAATAAAAGCAAGTATTTATGTCTAAAAACAATTAGAGAATTTATAGGCCTTTTATATAAAGCTATATAGGAATCTAGTGGCTAAACCATAGAATTGCAGATGTTTTTCTTATTTTATTCCCACCAGATGGAACTAATTTGACTTCAAAAAATTGGATTTTAAAGACACTGACTGCATTAATTGAAAAGTAATCTAAAAATGTTTTTTTTTTTTAAATGTGTATTATTTTCAATGAGAAGAAATTGATCATAATTATTACATAAATATTAATTAGCACCATGAAATTATCTCAAAATACAAAATAAAAAAGAACAAATATTATTGAACAAAAATATGTTACATTGATTTTACTGGGGGCAAAAACGTAAAATTTTAGGTGTCCGGTCACTTTTGACCGTGAAGATAACAAGTGTGACTCTCAAATAAGGAGCACCAGAGGGTTAAATAACTAGTTATTTATCTTGTTTATACAGAATTTATAAATTTATACATAGTATAAATAAATATATTTTTACACTTACGTTCAAAAATTTTTTTAGAAAGAAATTAATACTTTGCATTCAGCAAGGCTGCAATTCATTAATTCAATGTGTCAGCAAACACATTTACAATATAACAAATGATTTCAAAAATGATTATTTCAAATAAATGCTGTTCTTTCTATTCATCAAATAATCCTGAGAAAGAAATGTATCACTGCTTCCATAAAAATATGAAGCAGCACAGTTTTCAACACTGATAATAAGAAGAATTGTTTCTTGAGCACCAAATCATCATATTAAAATGATTTCTGAAGAATCATGTGACAATAGGGTAATGAAAATTCAGCTTTTCTAACACAGGAATAAATTTAAAAAAAACAAAAAAAGTTAAAACAGTTCTTTTCTAATATTACAAAATATTTGTGAGCATAAGACTTTTTTAAAAAACAAAAAAAATCTTACTAACCCCAAATAGTAAATTATTAATAAACACTGATGAGACACTGATGATGAAGTGATATTGAAAACATTTTGTCTCTGCACTGTATAAACTTTTGTATACATTTTTTGTGTATACAGTGTATATTCTTTTGTTGTTCAGACAACCACTTCAACTAGCTGATTTTGAAAATATAACAATTATATCTGTGTGCATATAGCCAAACGTTTTAAACAGCTAAAGGGTAGTAATAATAATGATGCAAAAAAAAAAACATTGTCTCATTTAATGAGCATAGTACAGGATGCTGGTGGAATTACTCATGTGTTTTACTGGCAGTGACTCATCCTAGTGTTTTCTCATGAGCTCAATGAAGCAGACTTCCGTTCTCACTAAATCACCTCACACAGGACCAGGCAGGCAGACCAACGTTATGGAGATAAAATGTCAGCGATAATCCAGCCAGATTAAACTCACAGTGGGGTGGAGTACTTACAGAAATCAGACTGATTCTGCATGGTTCCCATCACAACAAACACTTTTTGTGATGACTGCTTTCATGAAACAAACTACAGCCACACGGGAAAAGGTGAGGGGTGCCGACTGGAAATCTTAAGTTTTCGCAAAAGGTTGCTATTGTGAAACATATTAAATATAGGATAACTTCCAAAAGATTTGAACTTTTTGAGTATAATTCCTATACTAACTTTGACAACTTTACTATTACTGTTTTCCACATGTAAGAATAATAGGAAAGAATGTGTAGATATATATCTGGCTGTGAAATATTATGAATAACTGTCTGTTCTTACCTAGGTTGCTGTTTGCTGGAGAGACAGGGTTGGGTGAAAGGTTTGGGGAGCCTAAAAAATAAAATTTAGAACAGTGTGAACAAATCTATTTAGGTATCTAGTAAAAGCAACAACTTGTTTGTGATCTCAGGGCTCTAACCTGTGTCCATGCTGTGGTTCATTTGGTGGTCGCTGGTTTCCCCATCCTCACTCAGGTAGCCTGGAGGAGGGGTCTCTGAAACATAAATCAGACGTTTATTATTATGAACCACACAAGACAGAATTTTGTCTCCCTGCAGAACACATATTTAAAGATTTTTAGAGTTATTTGATGTGTTGGCCATTTATTTATATAGTAGCCTTAAGTATCAGCTGATACAGAGGTACCAGAGACTGACACTATATCGAAGTCAAAATCGTGTAGATCAAACTAGGGGTGGGTGATATGACCAAAATCTTATTTCGAGGTATGAGAAAAAAAAAAAAAAAAGAAGAACAAAGAAGCAAATTACAAACAATAAGACAAATACAATAGAACAAAGATAAACTTACGTTTTTCAGCTACAGTAGGTTCATTTAATGTAGTAAGAAATACTATAGAAATACTAGAGCAATTAAAACACTGCACAGTCTACACTGTATTAATCAAATATGAATTATTAGATATAGAAGTGATTCAGTCAAGAGCGGTGAGTGGTTTTCTCTTTGTCTTTTGTTTTTTGATTATCATTAACTACACAGGCACCAGCAGGTCTATTAGGCTGCTGTCACTTTAAGACCGAATGCACGGATCCGATATACTGATACACAACCTGTTTACAGTCACTTAAGACATAACCGACTGTAAATACTCCACACATTGTGCATTTTGACATAATTGTGTCTGTATCTGACCATTCAAGCACAATTGGATGTGAAAGCGTGATGAATTCGCAAGCTCATGCTGAGGAGGCTTTCTGTATGCATGCTTTAGATGCGTGTCAATTTTTCATAGCTTTCTGCGCTTAATAACTATATTTAACGTCACGTACGTTCTGTTCTTTATTTTCTCTTATAGGCATGTTTCCTTATCACTCTTACATGTCAATAACTTTCAGTAGTACTGTGCTATGCTGATGTATTTACATACATACATGGGGCAGCCGTGGCCTAATGGATAGAGAGTCGGACTTGTAACCCAAAGGTCGTGGGTTCGAGTCTCAGGTCCGGCAGGGATTGTAGGTGGGGGGAGTGAATAACCAGCACTCTCTCCACCCTCAATACCACGACTGAGGTGAGACCCTTGAGCAAGGCACCAAAGCCCCAACTTCTCCCCGGGCGCCGCAGCATTGGCTGCCCACTGCTCCGGGTGTGTGTTCACTACTGTGTGCATGCACTTGGATGGGTTAAATGCAGAGGACAAATTCCAAGTATGGGTCACGATACTTGGCCACACACCACTTCCCTTTTCCCTTTCCCTTACCAAAAAAAATAAATGATAAAAATCAAATTGACACTTTATACCGTTGTCGCAATATATATCTTCATAATGCCCAGCCCTAAATCCAACCCCACTAGTCACAGAATTAAAACTTTCTTTGTATTATGTGCTTGGATTCCTGAAGCACTTTACTCAAATACCACACTGTAAATGTGTTGTATAAAGAGAAGGTCTACCTGAAAAAGGAATTCTTTCACTCAAGTCATGTGAAAGACTTTTAACACCAACAGTCTTAAGTCTCAATATGATGTTACCGGTCATGAGATCAGCACTTTGATCTCTCCTTGTCTTATTCGTTTTGCCAACTTTGTTAAGACGCCAGACTAAACACTCTGATTTTGACAAAACAACTTAAACGAACTGAGACGCGACAAAATAAACTCAAGCAGATGTGTGTCTGTGAACTAGCATCTGAGTGTGTGTTAGAGTCAGCAATGTCTGTTGTGTAGTCCTGAGGGCATGTCTGGGTGAAAGTTAATGTGTGATTTTCGGAGAGAAAACAGAAAACATGTTTTCACCCGGTATATAGTTGCTCGGAGGCTCAATGCCCGCTGGGAATATGGTGTTCTCAGGGATGAAATCATCCAGCGGCGGGAAGTCTGTGGGGATGTCAGCATGCCGAGGAACCAAGACTGGAGGCAAAACTGAACACACACACACACACACACACACACACACACACACACACACACACACACACACAAAAGAAAAAAAAAAAATTTAGTTTATCCCCAAAAAAATCAAATTAGTTTCATACACAAAACTGATTATGGAAGCAAACAGTCTTTGAATAACTAGAGGTAAAACACCTGTCAGGCTTACCTGGTGTCTCTACACGCTGGTAATGGTAAGGGTTCACACACACCTCGTCCTTCTTCATGTGGAAGGCAAACTCACACAAGTCTACAGCACGCAGCTCGTGGTGAGACTGCAGGTCAGGCCAGCGCCACAGTCGGCAGTAGATCACATGGGGAAGGCCTTTTCTGTGAGATACCTGCAGTCGGCCATCCAGAGACCTGCACAAACAGTTCAGGAAACAATGAAACAACCGGTGCCATAAAAGCTTCCAATTAACACAAGAACCATTCTACCTTCTTTATAATAAAGCTACTGAGAAAAAAATATATTAGTTGATGGACTGATTTGTAAAAATAATTCTGGAAATTAATGATTTTCATGATATTCAGTTCAGTCTGTTCTTCTACTTCTGCTGACGTTGAAAGAGCAGTAAGCATACAGCATGGAAAAAGTTCAATTAAAAAATGAGCTGGTTCTTATTATTAATAAGTACCTTATTATTATTATTATTATTATTATTATTAGTCCAAAAAAGATTCATATTATTGGTTTGAATCAGTTTAATGAGTCATTTCCTCATTAAATCAGTAAGCTGAAGCAGTTATTTGGTGAACCCAAAGTCATAATGTAGTAAAGTTAAATTCAGATTTTGCATATTATAAAGTGTATTTAAAAGAACATATTCTAGAGATATTTATATCATATATATATGCTTCCTAAGTGTTACTAAAGAAGTAAATTAATTGTTAATGGTATTTTTTTAGTGAAACAAAATCTGATACATTCATTTTTTGGTTTTCTACTAACAAATGTTATAACAGAATGTTAAACTGCTCCAGAATAAGTTAATAAGTTAAAATGCTATAACCACACTGTTTCTAAAACATAATGTGCCTGATTGCACTAATGTGCAGCATAATTAACGTGAAAGCCCAATAAATCTTGCCCTGTGAGTCTTTTAATAGGCTTGCATTGGGTCAATCATTCATTTTTCACAGAAGTCGTGATATTCAAATGGTGCAAGAGCCTCATTTAGTGGAAAGTGAATCAGGCCTTATTTTCATTCAGGGGAGAGGTCACCAGCTGTGAGAAGAGAAAGCCACAGAAAAAACATGAATGATCCTTATGGTATTGTGGTCTATGCATTATGACAGCCATTGCTAATGAATTTCAATGCATTAATGCATTTTCACCCTACATCAGGATTATCCTAATTCTTTAAAAAAGCTCAGACTCAGGGGACTGATACAAGATGAACGGAGAAAGCGAGTGAGTGAATTTAGAGGAAATACCAGGCTTGAGTTCAGGAGGGGAAAGACGGCGAGGCAGAGCAGACAGCAGACTGAGACGAGCGCCTGCACACTTTTCCAGTCTAATATTTACCTATTCATTCAGCTATGCACCAGCACTATGAATGCCAGCACTAGAAATATCCACTAGGAACAGATGACATCTGTACTCGCCCAGACAGAACAAAAAAATTAACCCCCGAAAATGAATGTTTTGTCTATCATTATGTAATATGTCTGTAAATTCAGCTTTAACTATTTGCACTTAAAAGTAGTGGTGGACTGATTTGGGTTTTACAATAGGGGATGCATATTTCTAGATAACAAGGTGAGTGATGACCGACATGTCAATTTATCAAAATAAAAATGTAATGACATATGAGATGTACAGGAGAAATAAAATGCCTATAAGACTCAATAATATTCAAACATACAAAATTTAATTTAAAAAATTCATTAAAATTTGGTCAAAAATCTCTAAATTGTTTAATTGGTCTGTCACTCAAAATATTTAAAAAGAATTTAAAGGAATATTCGGCACAAAATTGAAAATTGTGTCTTTATTCAGTCTTAATAAAGACAGTATATAAACACTTATAAACAGTAAATAAATAAACTAAACTAAACTAAAATAAATAAAATAAAATAAAATAAAAATGAAAAAAAAAAGAGAACAGCCTTAAAATAAAATAAAGTTTTGGGTGAACTATTCGTTGAATTTGCTCTTTCAACATCTACACCATAATCACATTTTAATAAATAAGTTAGCCAACTGTACATGCATTCAATCCACCATCAGACAAAACACTAAAAGCTGTTGACCAGATCTTCTGTGAGTTTGCAACCGGACAAAGAGAAGACAGACTTTCCCATTGTCTGACTCATTCCATGGAGACAAAGCAAAGCCCTGGAGTCACCCACAGTCACAGCTCAGCTGAAAACAGACACACGATTTCAATTCCTTCTGTTCAAGTCAAACTGAGCCCCAGACAGACCTGAAAGTCACACACAGCAGAACTCATTCACCCTTCTGTCAAAGCCAAGATCAGCCGTCTTTCTATCCCACCCCCTCCTATGCACACACACTGCCTTGCTAAAATCAACACTGGAGTAACAACATGATCAAAACCAGAAATCAACAAAACAAATAAAAAATAAAAAGAGAGAGCTGAGGAGGCAAGACGTGTGCGTGTGGCTCACCAATAACCTCAGGTTTCCTCTTTGAGCAGCAGTGTTTGTTGTTTACTTTCCCACATATCTCACACAATCCACATACGTGGAGTCACACAAAATCTATTAGTCATCATGGCCCTGACCTCAATTCTAGCCAGTTTTGCCACTGAATAGTTTATTCTAGCCGTTGACTAATCCATTTAGGGAAATTGTTCCATAATTGTCATTGTGCTAAATTATCTAAGAGACAGATCAGAAATTACACTAATAATTTCACACTCAGATGATAGCCCTTTATTAAAAGACATTTTCAGCAGTTAGCATGTCTCACTTTGGTTAAAGGCTCTCAGATATCTGTGCTCTGTTTGAATAAGCGAGTAGAGCAGGAAGTAGGGTAACCTCAGAAACCCAGAGACTGTGAGCAGGTGATTATTTCCTGCTTTTGTTCTGTTGCACACATGTGCAGTTTTCCCCTTGCCACCCAGATAGCCACTAATGCAGAGATGATTTCATCCAGAACAAATCAATGTAGGTTGCATCAGGACCACACAGACTGTATGACACAGTTGAGTATATTCAAATCCACTTTACGCCAACCTTTTACACTCAACCACAATCCAAGGAACAACCCACACCCTCCTCAAGACCTTGCACTGCATTCTTGATCTTTGAATAACCATGCCACAAAGTGTGTTGAATAAATGCACTCTCAGCTGTGTTTAAAGTACTGAGAAATTCTGTCAGAGCGCAAGTGTGTGAATGGCGTTTTGTGGGGACTGGCTTACTATATACAGATTTAATCATAAAAAGGGTTGCTTGACAGAGCAGTGAACACAAGCGATGCAGCAAAGAAGCATAAGCATTAATTTCCTGTGTGAAAGCTTCTTTAAAAGGGGCAGGATGTATGTGGTCAAACTGTAGAACGCCAAAATTCAACAACACAAGTACTTATGTCAGGCACAGTATGATCCTGTCACACTTTTTTATTAAACTAGCTCAGGATACTGACAATGTAGAGGTGACTTGCAAGATCTACACATTTTCAGAATTTTCACCTTGTAAGCAATCTCAACAGTTCTCAAGAAATCTCGCTCAATTTGAAAACCTCTGTAGATTCACTTTATTTTTACAGTCTAATTTCAAATATTTTGGCTAATATTTTTTTAAAGAAATTATTCACCAAAAAAAAAAAAAAAAAAAAATTGCTGAAAATGTACTGATCCTCAGGCCATCCAAAATGTAGACGAGTTTCTTCATGGGTACAGAACTGGAGAAATTTAGAAATTTACATCACTTGCAATGGATCCTCTGCAGTGAATGGGTGCCGTCTGAATGAGAGTCTAAACAGCTGATAAAACATGACTTCAGTCCATCCACTGATGTCTTGTGAAGTGAAAAGCTGCATGTTTGTAATAAATAAATCATTAAATAAATTAAAAATCATTAAGACCTTTTTAACTTCAAACTGTTTCTTCCAGCTAAAATTAGAGTCCTCAATATTGCTTTCTCCAGTGAAGAAGTCATCTCATCTGAATCAGGAGAGATATATGCACAAGTGCACAAGTGAAACAGTCCAAAACAGCAAGGAAACATCATTATGGATTATGGACTAGCATTTTAGCCAGTAGCAATGTTTTAAATGCCATAATGATGCATTTGTTTCTTACAAACACAGAGCTTTTCACTTCACAAGATGTTAACTGATAGACTGGAATCATGTGGATTACTTGTGGATTATTGTGATGTTTTTATCAGCTGTTTGGACTCTCATTCTGACGGCACCCATTCACTGCAGAGGATCCATTGATGAGCAAGTGATGTAATGCGAAATTTCTCCAAATCTGATGAAGAAACAAACTCATCTACATCTTGGAAGGCCTGAGGGTGAGAAAATTTTCAGCAAATTTTCATTTTTTGGTGAAATATTCCTTTAATTTTAGGATTTAAAAAAAAAAAAAAAAGCCAAATGGAGAACAAGCGAACAAGAAGGGATCCCAATGGGATACCAGTGGTAAGCAAGCACAGTGAAATGATTATGCAATTCCAGCTGACCTGCCATAATCTCTGATCTAAAAATATGGAAAACAACTGGAAGATGAGATAAGATACGAACGGATACAGATTTTTTGCAGACTAAATTCTCCACTCATAACTACACAGATGGTAAGGTATGCACTTACGTGCTGAAGTATGTAACCCCATGCTCAAATGACGCTTGCTGATATCACAGCTATTTATTAACACTATGTTAGTCACCAGGGGATTCCCACTGAGAGTGACCTGATTCTCACCCATTTATCTATTTATCAGACCTGGAAGCATTTTTAACATGACTTTTTGACATCATTAGTAATACTGGGCAAGTAATCAAATTATATTTTCAATTATTATTCTGGCTTCCAATTATTATTGTGCTGCATTCCATGTTTCGCAAACTCAATATAATTCTTCAATTTTATCTTGCCATTAATAAATCTAAATTATTAACTAAAAATGACATGTACTCTGCATATAATATTTGATATTATAAGTAAAAATATCCATATCGCTGTACACAAAGCCACAAAGGCTTTGCGTTTTCATCTGTAGGGCTACTAATTCTCCAAATCCTTTTACCCATGACAAAATGTCCTGAGTACAATTGGATATAACTACCACAGTGGTTATGATATAACAAGCTTTACCCTCCTCCATCACCACCATCTAGGGCACAAGGCACAGTACGCCGATTCACTGACAAATTTAAAAACACTAGTAAAATACACAAAACAGCATGTAATTTACCCAATGTCTATAAAATTACATTTTACAGAGCCCTTTCATCCACTAGTTGCAATGATTTGTTTAGATAGGCTACACTTTAACCTAACTACTAATAATTGAATGGTGTTACTCTAACATTACTGATAATTCATTACATATACTAATAAGGTTTGATCTGTAAACTGTAAATGAATGCGCAATCCAGCTATCAAAATTAATATTTGTCAAAATAGCCCCAGTCTGCCCCAGATATCACAGACTGTTATGTAACAGCTTAGCTTGGCACACAGTAGTGTTTGGCTTTTTATTCACTTATACGAGCTTGAACATTTAACTTTATCGCAGCCGTTTAAACTGCCTGTCTGTTATGAATATAGATGGGTGAAGTTTATGGTCATCCATATAAGCTTTCAAAACCAACTCAACAGTTAAAAGTAACGAGTATTTTTCACCATACCAGCAGTAGATAGTCCGGCTAGCTGACAACTGCTTATGTGAATGTTAGCAAACCGAGACTGTTAAACATGAGAACTTGATATTATAATATAAAGCAAAATATTTTTTTCCTTCTCTAGATACTGTAGGAAACTACCGTTAGATGTGACAGTGAAAGCAACAACGTTAATGGTTTTAGCAAGCTAGTCAACTTACGCGGGCACGTAAGTGTAACTGTCAAAATCATTTAGATGGTTTACTAACTAATGAAACACCATAAACAGCTGACAGAGTACTCAACAACACATTAACAATTTAACCAGTGTTAGAAAAGCTTGTTATAATAAGAATATCTGCTGGCTTTCGCTAGTTAGCAGCGTTAGCTTCACAGTTCTTGGTTGTATATGGATGCGTTTTAAAAACTAGTGAGCTGTCTGCCTAGACACCCTGTTTGGGAATCGAATTTGCTTTCTGAACGCGCCCAAAATGCCATCTAGGTAGGCAGCTCACTATGTTTTGAGAACCAGCCTACTGTATGTACGTTACCTCGGTATAGTGATGCATTTGGTGTTGATATTCTGGGTGGTGATGGCCTTCTCCAACTCCTCCAGCTGTCCTGTCTTCTTCAACTTCTTCACCAGACTCTTCACTGCCTTTTCACACCATTTCTCCTCCTGTCCGTTCTGTTCGCCCTTCTTCCAGCCCAACAGTCTCTTCACAATCGGAGGCGTGAAAGGTAATATAGACATCTTTAGTAAATCAACAACAGCTCCAAATATATTCCTTATCAGTGGACTACAAAGTCCTATACTTTTAAAGACGGAGCGTCGATGGACCTGTTAAATGGCCAGATCAAAAAGAATAGAAAGTTTATGCCCATAGAGTCACATTGCCGGATGCTGTTCAGCCCCCTCAGGTCTGAGGAAAGTGAACTGCACACACACAGCACAGATGAAATCCAGCGAGACGCAGCGCTGTCTGGACCCGCCCCTCCTACTCCTACTCTTTAGTTTAGACTGTAGAGATTTTAGAATTAAAAACATTCATATCCAATGTGTTTTCGTAACATTCATTTCATTCATTCATTAGTCAAAATAAGATATAGTACATTTTAGTGTCTGTTTTCAAATTAATTAAAAAGAATATCAACACATTCTATATGTGCATAACATTTATTTATTTAGAAAAGTAAGAAACATTTTCGTGTCAGTTTTAAAATTACTATATTATATTACTACTGTCAGTTTTAACATAATATCATGATTATTTGCACATTGTATAATATACTCTTTTAAAGATTTAGAGATTTTAGAAATAAAAACATTCATATCCAATGTGTTCCTAACATTCATTCATTCATTCATTAGGCAAAATAAGATATACTTTTTAAAATTAATTAAAAAATATACATATTACAACACATCCTATATGTGCTGAACACATTTATTTATTTATAAAAAATAAGATACATTTTTGTGTCAGTTTTAAAATTATATTATATTATATTAATTATATACCCTGTACCACAAACCCAGTCATAAGTAGCACAGGTATATTTGTAGCAATATCCAAAAATACATTGTATGGGTCAAAAATTATCGATTTTTTTATGCCAAAAATAATTAGGATGTTAAGTAAAGAAAATGTTCCATAAAGATATTTTGTAAATTTCCTACTGTAAATATTTCAAAACTTAATTTTTGATTAGTAATATGCATTGCTAAGAACTTCATTTGGACAAAGGTGATTTTCTCAATATTTTGATTTTTTTTTTGTACCCTCAGATTCCAGATTTTCAAATAGTTGAATCTCAGCCAAATATTGTCATATCCTAACAAACCATACATCAATAGAAAGCTTATTTATTCAGCTTTCGGATGATGTATAAATCTCAATTTTAAAAAATTGACCCTTATGACTGGTTTTGTGGTCCAGGGTCACATATTATATTATATTACTACAGTCAGTTCTAACATAATATGATTATTTGCACATTGTATAATTTAATCTTTTAAAGATTTAGAGATTTTGGCAATAAAAACATTTGTACCGAAAACCTCTACTTACTTACTTATTTGTTTGAAAAATATGATACATTTAAGTGTCAGTTTTAAAGTTAATTTTTCATATGTATTTTATCATATTAGTATTGTCAGTTAAGAATATATATATATATATATATATATATATAAAAGTTTAGTGTGTGATTAATTATTCTTCAAACATGCCTAATAATGATTTTCTAGCTTGATTTATAATAATTTTCATTTCATGTTGATTTTATTTAATTTCAGTTTGTTTATTTTTTTTTTTAACTAAGTGCTTTTGTTCATGCATTTAGCTTTATCTCTGCAGCATGCGTCTCATTTGATTTAATTTCATAAACATTCCATAAAACCTGCTTTTTTAAGTTGTAACACAAATCAAACTGGAGGGAGTGTTTTGAGATACACAACATTATTTGGACCTGAAGCCCTGGCTGAAATTGTGTACAATGGTTCTAGACTCCAGACGGGGGTGGGAGGGGGCAGGGGCTGAGACAGCAGCAGTCCTGTGTGTGCTTGCATACATATTCAGGCCTGTTGAGGCTTGCCCTCTGCAAGCACATACTGGGAATGTCTCGAATCAGTTCATGTTCATTCAGGAGAAGGCCGTCAATTCAAGCCAGCTGGAGGCAGTACAAGGGCTCTGGGTCCATAGAAATCCATCTCTGTCAGACACTCTCCTCTATGATACATCCTACGTTTGGTTGACTCAGTTGCCCAAAACGGATAAGAAATATATGACAAATTTCATCACAATCACTACTTAAATAACACCTGTTCCAATAAACCAAGTCTCTGTAACAGAATGTCCCATAATTCTTACAACATTAAACCAAATATTAAGCAAGACCGAATTCCCTGAAAATGCCGGCTTATCACCCAGTTAAAGAAAAACTGTTCTGAATCATTTCTAAAGTCACGTCCTATGAGAGCAACGTGCAACCTGACATAGTAAAGAGAAATGGCTGGTTGGTTGCCCCAGCATGTGAAGTGTCGACACATTCCCTTTTTTTACAACCCACAATGTAAGGTCCTAAAATAGAGGACCCCTGTCAGGCTAACCCTTTGATCCCCCCAATAAAAGCGATTTCATTTCACCTTGAGTGCATCCTGTGGAAATTGTTAAGGTGACTGGGGTGTGGGTATTTTGATCTGTTTGTGGGCTGTTATTCATATGTACTGAATACCACCCCCTTCCCCCTGGACAGATTTGTGCTTATGATATAAATAACTCTACCCAGAGGCCCATACTGATAGTCCCTTTTTCCTTTTATCTATTTTTATCTTACCATCAATGGACACCATGTAATAATTTCACGCTGGGCTCTGGCACCGTTTCATACCTCTTCAAGCCGGCCTAAAGACAAACTCTGAAGTCAAATTATTCACAAGTGGCCACAAAATGTAAACAATATGATTGTTAATAAGATATAAATGTGAGTGTATCATTATTGACCTTTACTGTGTAATGTTATATCCAATTTTACACCTTCAATGCAAGACAACATAATGCCTAAAATCCTAAAATGACCATAAAAAATTAAGGAACATCATTATAACTCAAATAACACACAAGTTTTAATAGAAGAATTAATGTACAGTAAGTGGTTTTATAAAATTGTATACTTAACAGTTCTGCTTACATTCCTCAAAAAATTGGCCTCATTTGCGTCCATTGTAAGTACCTCACTGTAACCTCAGTTTTTGTTGTAACCAAAATTTTTCACTGTAACCAAAATTATTTTCGTGGTAATCAATATTACGCAGAGTTGAACTTGTATCAAACAGTATAATTTTTTGAATAGTTCATCCAAAACTGATGGTTTAAAGGTACATTTAAAATAACTGTTTTTTAATTTTATTTCTGTGATGGCAAAGCTGAATCTTCAGCAGCTATTAGTCTTCAGCATCACACGATCCTTCAGATCCCTGACTTGCTGCTCAAGAAACATTTCTTATTATCAATGTTGAAAACATATTTTTATGGAAACCATGATGCACAAACCTGATCTTGGTAACATCAAATTCATGTGTTTTTGGGAAGTGTGAGGAGGCAGCGTGTGCTGCCATGTGCTGCGGCCTGCACAAGCTCAGCACCTGTTTCCACCCCAGGGACTTCACCGGGACAGCTGGTTCGGAGCATGGACAGTGTGTCAGTGTGTGTGCGTGTGAGTTGGGGGCAGATGGGCCGAGCCCGAGCATGATGGGAAAGCATGATGAGTTTCATGTCCACGGCCAGAGTGAAAGATAGCTGTGGACAAAAGGCAGAGTGGATGGCCGAATGAGTAATGACCGCAGACAATCCGATGGATAACAATGGCATTGTGCCGGACTCCACACTGGGTACATGGGAAGCAGTCCGGATTTGAGGGGGAGTGGGAGGATCAGCTGGACTTTACACAATGGTGTGAATAGGAGGGGGCAAAGGATTATGGCGCTTTTGTGTAACCACAATAAAACTTAATAACACTGATGGAAACCTAAATGTGATTGTGTGCTTTACTGCGAACATTTAGATTAGAGGTTTGCTTGTGATTGCCATCCATAGATCTATTTATCTCAGAAACAATTAGTAGCCTATCCTGTTTAAAATATACCAAAGAAATGTGTAGCATATTTTGTGTTTTCTGTAGAAATACTGTAGGATATACAGGTTTTAATTACACAAATCCTGGATTGGTAAACAGGGTGCAATCTCAAACGTCTAACTACAGACCGTATTCACTAGTGGCACCAAACAAAATCTGGGGCAGCATCACAACACCCCACAACCCCCTGTCCCATATCATTCTCCTCTGACCTCATAATAAACCCCTCAGACACACTCCTCCATTATTAACACTCCCCTCCTCATTGTCTGCTGTCCCAAATATATTTACTTCTTTCCTTAAAGATAAGTACTCAACTTTCTGCTGTCTGACTTTACATCAACTAGCAATAAAATGGCAACCTGATTTTAGTCAATTTATTACTTATTTTATTTGTAATGAAGTATTTTTTTTATTAACTGCAGCACCATTGGCCATTGTAGAAATAAGAGAAGTTAGAGACTTTTAAAATAAAACAAATTATCATTTGATGCTTTTACTTACTGTGATTAATTAAAAGCATTGAAAATGTTACCTACTTTGCAAAAAAATGCATCACATACAAAGAAATTAAGAGCTGGAAACTCTAAGGACTGTAACTCCATTATGTAAAAGAATTTGCACCTTGATGAATAAAATCCAGTTGCAAAGTGAAGCTGATGAAGAGCTGCATCTTTAATAATAGCAATATATCTCCACCTTGTGGTCAATTAAAATATTGCAATATTTTCTTCTTTTTTTCAGTTTTTCAACAAGAAAATAAGCATATTATTATAATTATAATTTTGCTTGAATTGTTTATAAATAGTTATTGTTGTTTTAATGTAATTATTTAATTTACAGACAATACTGTCTGTAAATTACTGTCAAAAGAATGGAGTCTATTTATTTACTGGAAAGAATTTAATATTTTTATTCAGCAAGGTTGCATTAAATTGATCAAAAGTGACAGAGACATTTATAATGTTACAAAATATTTCTATTTCAAATAAATGCTGTTCTTTTCAACTTTCTATTCAACAAATAATCCTGAAAAATGTACCATGATATCCACAAAAAAAGCATATGAAACTGTTTTCAACATTGCAGATAATGTTTTTGAGCACCAAGTCAGCATATTAGAATGATTTCAGAAGGATCATGTGACACTAAAGACACTAAAGTACTACTAAATTAATTCAGCTTTGCCATCACAGAAATAAATTACATTTTAAAATATATTAAAATAGAAAAGTTCATTTTAATTTGCAGTTATATTTTACTAATTTTATTTTGTTTTTATTGTATTTTTGATCAAATAAAGAGACTTCTTACTGACCCCATCCCAAATCTTACTGACAACTTTTGAATGGTATAAAAGTCAATCTGAAACATAACAATAACCTGTGTCTAATCAAACTTTAAGGTTATAAGCAAAATAAAATTATGAGTATGAATTTTCATATCACACTACACATAGGCCTGCATAAGCCGGCACAAAAACACCATGACCCTATACACCATGATATGCATTTAACAGATTATTAACTCACTTAAATAAGCCTTCACAACCAACCAATCGATACATTCCAGAGTGGAGCTTTTTAACTCTGGAATGATTTTTTCAGTCATTAGCTGAATATAATCATTAACTGAAGCCCTACTGACAGCTCAGCCTTTGATTACGAGCCGAATGCTATTTTCAATCACGCTAGTAGGAGGAAAATATACCCTATAGCTAAGCAACCCGTGATCTACATTCACACAGTGTTTCTAAAGCTCATGTGCTGAACCTCATTTAATTCATGAGCCAGTGTGCCTCTCTCTAGGGACATTTTAAACCTAACACCACTATTCAGATGTTAATTGTCAATGATCATGCCTATCCATCTCCAGAACAGGCCCTTTCACACTGTAATATCCCAGGAGAAGCAGTCGGACGGGTAGGAATCATGTAAATGCGTGCATTGGCTCACGCTTTATGGTAAATGAGCACATGACAGTGTATTTACCTTCAGGCAAGATGAGAGACTTATGGGCGTCAGTGAATGACATTTACCATCGTTAAGCCTTCGAAAACACCAAACACCGTGATGCAATAAGACACGAATGCTGACACATATACTCAAAATTACCCAACTAACCTAATCATTGTGAAATTACTTTTACTGCAATCAACCCCCCACCCCCTTATCACCCCATGCTAGGAGCCACTGTTTCCATATGCATGAAATTGCCAACGTTAAAGTGGGTTATGAAATGGGGGTAATGCTGTGGATAATTCCACTGCACACCCAGTAATGCTTTTTTCCATTAAATTAGGGCCTGTCGCCTTACTGAAGCGGCTGTGCCTTACAGCAAGACGCTTGTAAATTGCCATTTACGGATAATTAAGCATTCCTCATGAACATTAAAACATGCTTATTTTGGAGGGGCAGTGGCTAGGGATGTCTCCTCGTGTGGTGACTAATGTCTCTGGGGTATGCAGAGCTTCTTCATGGCTCATAGTTGCCGGAGGGCTGTAATAACGATTTTTTCCCCCATAACAACACGGACTGTGTAATTGCGTGGTCCGCTTTTGACTAACTATTCGATTATTGGCACATAAGCCTGTCATCACAGGTTTAGATTTGACTCTAAATGGCGAGGAAAAGCTAAAGCATTATTTCGCTTTAAGATACATTTTACCTCAAGTTATGGAAAGAACAACTTTCTAAATGGTAATGTCTGTGGACATAAACATTATAGAAGTAACAACAATTGTTAAACAATCCCTTAAGCAATCACTACACTTTTACCCTCTTGTTTTATGTCTTTCGTAAGCTTTTTTTCTACATCACTGGCTCGGAGAGATATTCTCGATTATTTTACAAAAGAGCCACAAATGCATTGTTCCATTGTCATTGTGTGGCCTGCTTTTGACTATCTATTCGATTATTGGCAAATATTTTAGCAAATAAATATGTCATCACAGGTTTAGATTTGACTCTAAATGGCTTTGCTTTAAGATAAATTCCACTTTCTAAATGGTAATGTTGGTGTATATAAAAACATTATAGAAGAAACAACAATTGTTAAACAATCCCTTAAGCAATCACTACACTTTTACCCTCTCATTTTATGTCTTTCAGAAGTTTTTCTACATCTCTGGCTTAGAGAGATTTTCTGATGCAGCAGTGCATCAATAATCATTATTTTCTAAAAATTAATTGATATGTAAATTGGTCAGCCATATTATAGCACTTGATTACTTTACAAAAGAGCCACAAATGCATTGTTCCCCAAATCTGATTGATATCCAAAGCTTCAGGCGGTGAAATAAAATACTATGGCAATAAAAAACCAATGCTATTTTATGGTTTAATAAACACGATGGATGTAAATTGCTTTGCATTCATTCTATCGTATTTTGCAATGGGTTTCGGTGTCTATGAAGTACACCAGACTAATTATATCTTGCTAGTAGTGATGGGTTTAATCTAGTCGCTGAATCAATAATATCTCCTCTTTGGTTAACTGAGAAGTTATTTACAAAGCAAGTAGCTTTGAAAATATAGATTTTCTAATCTTATTTAATTTTTACATCCAATTTCTTCTTTCAATGCTGCCCGAGGAGGACATTAATCGAGTTTTTACGAGCGCATTTGTTCCTCTTCCCCGCTGAAAAGGAGGGCGATGACCTTTTGATGCTCGGCCCACCACCGTTATCCACTTTACAGCCGGTTTGCTGTTGCCTTCATCTCCCTCCTCTGGCAGAGCAATGGTATTTCCTGACATGATATGTGCTTGTGAGCATGTAGTTACATGAGAGCCCGTGTGTGTGAGAGCATATGTGTTTGCATGTAGGGGTCAGAGGTCGAACTACGGTGCCTGGAGGAAAGCAGCTCGAGGTTGAGAGCACTTTAACTGGTTATTGCAACTCTGCTGTTTATTTTAGCAAGAGGCCTGTAAAACTCGGCTGGTTTGGACTGTGATGTATGTGGATATAGTGATATGGTGTTAGATCTTGCGACAGGGGGAGAAGCTGAGAAGGAGAAATTGGTTTTCTCCTGCTTTATCTTTCATTTTCCATTTCTAACTCTTTCCTGTTTGTTAGATTTTGCATAAAAGTTAGATAGAGCTTGTGTGTGAGCTTGTTCTGTCTCATTACACACAGACTGCATAGCTGTGATGGCCGTATGCTCTCGGTTCCATATGTAAACCATTTCCCCCCTTCCCAAAAGCCTGGCCTCATTAGCACAGCCTTTATGACACAGCTTTACCTAAATGCCACAGATTTTTCCATTCCCGTTCTCGGCCCATATACACACTGGCAAACTAAAAACTCACAATGCTTTGCAAGACAGAGGCAAGAAATTCACATACACATTGTGCATGAACAACATGAACAGTTAATATTGTTTTGAATATATATGTAGTGTCTTTCATATATATTGTTATTTAAATATATATATATATATATATATATATAATTTAATATAAAATCTGACATTTTACATGTATTATTTTCTAAAATTGGCGCTCACAAAACATTTCATATTATTAATACTGTTGAAAATGGTTGTACAGCTTAATTAATTGATTAATAATAAATTTTTTTAATAGAAATTGTGGCAGTTATTTTTAAGGATTTTTTGATGAATATAAAATTTAAAAGAAAAGCATTTATTTAAAACAGTTTTTTAACATTATAAATGTTTTTATGGTCCCTTTTAATCAATTGAATGCATCCTTGCTGAATGAAAGTATTAATGTCTATTGAAAACATTACTAGCAGAAAAGAAAAAAAAAACAGTTGAATGTCACCTATTCAGTAAACTACACTGGCTCTAAATTATATGGAAACACAGAGAAAACACTACTTTCATAAAAAGAGGACTGCATGAACTGTGCTAAACCACCAGAAGGTGGGGATGAAATCTCCTTTAAAAGTTCATTTCCGAGCAGGATCCATGAGCACAAATGTTCCTTCAAAAGAGGGAGCTCTGCTTGTAATGAAACGTCCCCAATGTGATGTGTGTTAGCTACTAACTCACAATAAACACACAAGACAGAGAGAGTGCCACCTCAGCACTCTTCACTGTTCTGAAGTTTCTAGACATCACTTTATATAATGAAAAATCACTTGTCCTACATGGATGCATGCACTTAATGTTCAAATACATCCTTCTTCCAAACTTCAGTCCTTCAAAAACCCACAAATGAGTGACTGAAACACAAGGGACTCGTAGATTGCGAGAGAACATGAAGAAAAGAATGAGAGAAAAATAAAGCTCTCGTTGCAAATGCTGTGAGGGCAGGTTTGCTTTATGGTTAGAGCTGGTTTAAGCATTCCACTAGTTTCATTTGAACAAGGAGATGCCATTTCAGCGCTTGTTTTTCCTCTCTGAGAGTGAGACTCGAACTGAATGCAGACCATTTTGAGAGGCTTATCCGCTTTCTTCCTCCAACCGCCCTTGAACTCCACACATATGTTTCTGATAGACCTTAGCACTCCACAGCACTCCTACTCAGCCTCTCATTCAGAAAGAAATGGGGGGAGAGGGAAGGGGAGGTGGTGGGGGGTGGAGAGAAAAAAAGTTTCCACTGAAACACTAAACAGTTTATTTTCTCTCTGTCGTTCTCTGGGGCATGCTTTAAAGACTGCTCAATCACACGCTGATGTGCTCTCTCGGTCACACCGAGAAACAAACCAATGATTTAACTCTCCTCAAGGTCTCTCCATTCACATTTTGTTCCTCTCCTCCGCCTTATTTTCACTTTTGCAGCTGAGCTTGGGAACAGTCTGAGTGCAATATTTATTAACAAACGCAAAAAAAATTTCATCAGCAGCACATTTCATACATGTGTTTGCACAAAAGTTTGAAGACGTTTGACTACATTTATGTTTCTCATGATAAAACATTAAGATCCACAGCTGAAATGGTTGAAATTAATTTGTAGAGTAGCCTATGCACTGAGTACAGGTATACATTTATAAGAATATACTTTTCTTTTTTTTTCCAATTTTTGTTATTTAAAAAAAAAATTAAAGAATTCATAAATATTCATTACAAGTATTTTTCTTTTTTTGCTATTTAAAAACTGCCAAATAACAAAATATTTGTAAAAGTATAAGATTATAAGATTACACACACACACACACACACACACACACACACACACACACACACACACACACATATATTGTATATCATTGTATTTATTTATTTATTTATCTACTCACTCACTCACTCACTTTTTGGTCAAATAATTAAAAAAAAAGGTAAAACGTGTGAAGCCACATTGCATTGTACACATTCAAGTGCTACTATAGATATAATAATCTTATAGTCATACCTGTTTTTTTTGTTTGTTTTTTTTTAACAGGTGTTTATATATATTATTTATAATATACTGGGTTATTTTTTTTTAACCCAAATGCTGGGTTCAACTTGTTGGGTCATTTTATTGGTTATTTTTTATATTTTTTACCCAGGTGCTGGGTAATTTTTCTGTAACTTAGTTGCTGGGTCATTTTTACGCTGGGTTATTTTTTTCTACCCAACTGCTGGGTTGAGCCTGTGGCCTTTTTGAGTCCTCTACAGGAGAGAGCGTTTCACAGCGCTGCCGATTTGGTGCTCTTCTTCAGCAAAATAAAGGTTTGTATACATTTTATTTAATACATTCATTTATAAAGTATAGTATTAAATATAAAGTAAGTATTATAAGTATTATAATTATAAATTATATTATACTTACTTTAATTATAAAGTAAGTATTTGTATACATTCATTTATAAAGTTTTTGCTGTGCTGTAAATTGTATTATTTTACGCAATGCAACATAAGGACGAGAAGTCGGTCACTTCACATGATGGAAGCGCCTTTTGCCTTGCATAAAATAAATGGATTTTATTCGTTATATTACTGAGTTTAATTTAATTTGATGTTAAAATATGTTCTCTAATGTCAGTACATAATGTAATGTTTATGGGGAGGTTTTGGACTCAGTCACGGCATCTTTCAGCTATGAGTGAAACGCGAGGCCGCGGTCTGAAGTTCGCAGCTCCCCCGGCGAACAGCAGCCCTTCACCGGCTCAGATTTCGGCGACACACCGGTGTTGTGCCGATTTTCGACTCCCTGCCAAATTATTACTCCCCTCATTGAAATCGCTACCTGATTGCCTAATCCTAACCCCTCCCCCACACCTAACCCTAAACCTACCAATACTAGGGGGGTAATAATCTGGCGGGGGTCAGAATTTGGCACTACACCGGCTCGAGAATTAGCACTAGTAAAAAGCGATTACAGAGGAACGGTTGAATACACTAAAATTAAAACGCTACTTTTAAATGTTACATTTTTATGTCTAAAATGTTTGTTAAACGAGTTTAAATGAATGTAATATTGTAAATTATGCTGTATTCACCCAAATAAATTCAATTTGTCCTGTATTTTGTCCGTGTGTTCTTGCTTAATAATAAATGTTCATCTTTTGGTTATTGCTGTTGACTCTAGTAATTCTGTGTGTGTGTGTGTGTGTGTGTGTGTTTATTTTCCAGTCCACTTTAAGCCAGCAATATACAGTATTTACCCAGCGCAGGGTTGCCAAATCACCCAAGTTGGGTAGTTTTTAACCCAATATTTTTTAGAGTGATATATATATATATATTTTCAGTGTTTTAGTGTGTATATGTATAGTGTTTTAGTGTGTTATATATATGTATATATATATATATATATATATATATATATATATATATATTACAGTGTGTATA